>BMAW01127591.1:76959-112825 GCA_019974015.1 Nephila pilipes | reverse complement strand
AACATGCATTTTACAAGGTGTTTCCATATTTTTGTCCACCCCCTGTAAATACTGAATATAATCATTATTTCAAACATTATATTTTGTAAAATTTCATTATTCAAATTTTCTATTATTTTATACAAATATTGTGAAATACTACAATTTATGACTGTTTATTAGAAAAAAATTATGTTCACAATGTAGGAAATATCCTCATTTCATAATGTGCAAAATATCAGTTGCAGATTTTGAGGAAAATATACCAGAATCCTAAGAACCCATATTATTTTTGAGAAACGCAAATAGAAATTTTTTCCATGATGTGAACGTTTGTTTACAATTTTAAAATTTAATTTTCAAATGCGCTATTCATCAAAGTCTCATAAATAGTGCATCAATTATCATAATCAATAAATCTCTCTCTGTTTTTAATACAACAAAATAAAAATGAAAATGAAGCATCTTAAATAACCTTAAAGAATTGCGTATCAAAAATAATATTTTGCTGTGCATGTGAATTTTTATTACATAAGTGTTTCTGTTAGACATTTCAAGATAACTTCTGTAGCTCTAAAAATATCGTTTTTTTTCAAATAATAAATGCTTCCTTAAGATCTCGAAACAGCTTCAGTTGTAATCAATAATTTGCTTGCGTTTAATTTAATACTTGTTAACAGTATAAATTGTTTTTTCGAACCAACGTTGTGATTTAAAATTCTAAAAATGAAAATAATAATCGTCTGTTAAAAAGTTTTGCTATTAAAGAATATGAAAAAAAATAGTAAAATATAACGAAAAAATTGATTGAAAACAAGTTTTTTTTTTTTTTAAATTTTTTTAATTTTTTTAGTAGTAAAGATATTTTAATTGTTCCCATTGTTAAAATTTTAAGACATAATTACTGAACTTTAATAAGTAACTTTAGGGTCTGACTTTTTTAAAGAAAAAACTAATTAAGAAACTTTTGAACCTCATTAATTTCTTGTTGAATATCTATTAACAGTTTACTCTTTAAAGTCCACTAAAAGAAAGGTTATGTGAAAAATATGAATAACTTTTACCGTATAATCAGTATTACTTATTGAAACATAATGAAAGACTTACAAAAATATTTGTTTTTAAATATAATTCATAATTTTCCAAGCGTTCATAATTTTAACAAAACCCATATCTACTATGCGAGTAATTTTAAAAACGCGTGCATTTAACGCATAGCTCCTTACAGTTTTATCAAAAAGAGATTATTTCATTTATTAAAACTACATAAGAAATATTAGAAATACCCAATAAAAACTTTATCTTAACATAGCAAAGTTGTAAAGGAACTAACGATACATTACAGAATTATAATTATTCTTCAAGAAATTTTCAGTCAAATAGAGAACTCGAGACCTGACTCCTCTGTAGGGGGGAATTGAGGATGCAAATCCTATTGTTGAAAAGGTGTGGAAGTTTGGAGAGTGATTTCCAGTTTAAAGATCATCCTCGTATCTTAATTGAGGTTCGTCGCCAATACTCTTTGTGTGTTTTATAAAATATATGCGTTAATTTTCGAAAAATTGGTTTGAATTCATGTTACTCTAAGGATACGAATAAAGTTCTTCCAAACTAAAGGTAACGGAGAAGATTAGTATAATAAACACAAACGCAGATCGAAACACAACATATCAAGTTCTATAAAAAGATGTTTCATTTAATAATTACAAGATTGGGGAAACCATTCTCCAGCGCAACTTTTATATATCCGTAACTAAAATTATGCGTTCTCTATTGGCTTAAAAACTGGTAACTTGTCAGTTTCTTTGCCACGGTTTGCCGAAAAGGCTGCCCAAACTAGCTTGGTGACTTGGAACCTTCTAGTACAAGAGGGGTATTTGGTACGGGTCTCCTAACTTATAATCAAGTCCAAATGAATGCATTTGATATTTCACTCAATTCCGCTTCAAAAACATGCCCCGTGCCAACATTCAATTTTACGAGTCACCCAAAATTTGCTACTTGAACCAGTGCAAAGGATTTAAGATATAGGGTCAGATGGGACACTTTCAATGCGTTAAGTCGGTAGTGTTTGATCGTCACATAAACATATACGCGATGGATATTTATCTGTCGAAGCACAGGCATTTTTTGTCTGTCAAATAGGTCGATTTCTGAATCATTTACGAAGTCTATTTATGATATTACATTAAGCGATTGATTTAACTAGATATGAGAAGTTACTGCAATTGAATACTTGTCTACGTGCTATAATTTCCGAGATCATTCTGATGCCACTTCTATCAGTAAATCGCTACTATTCTTTTTATCATTGCCTTGACTGCCTAACCATTCCTAAAATAGTTTTGTGAATTAAAATAGTGGATAAATTCTTAAGGTCTTTCTTTTTTATCATGAAGAGACGAAATTTTTTTTTGTTTGAAGCTGATTGACTTAGACAATAATGATATCTATTAGTAGACGGTTTCACAGATTTTCGTCGGTACATAAAGACGAATTACTTTCTTCTTTGAAGAAAGGAAAGCACTCAGCCCATAAGTCTGGATCACCCTCACGAAGCAAAGACAATTTCCCCCATTTTGTCACCGTATTTGTTTTTTAAAACATGGATTAATTCCATTCGGTTGGGGCTCCCGCTAGGCCCCGTCCTTCAACTATTTTCGGACATGCCCAGGGGCATCTCCAGAGTCTTTGTGTACTGAGAAACGAGTCCACCATAATCTACAACTGATGCAAATTACCTGGCCGAACCAAATCATGATCTCTCGTTATGGCCAGAAATCCCCGCCATCCAGCCAAACGTGACCAAGGGATTCAACCTCTGGAGTCGTTATAAGTAAAACATTCCAAAGATGTCACCAAGGTTTCGCGTGACTCTTCTACCCCAGATCCTTCTCCGGCCAAGGTCCATTCAATTGCCCAAATAGTTTCCCTCGTGGGAGAGGCTATAAGAGAGATAGTGGTGACCCTTATGGTCAGAGTGAGGCATGCTTCATATCTTACATGCACAGATATATGAATTAACAGTATGTGAGTAGGAAGCTGTTGGTTTGGATATCACAAATTATTTTAATAAAATTCTATTTATTCATTTAATTTTGTAAAAAAAAAAACAGTTAAAAAATAACAATGGAAACAAAATGTAATTCCAACATGTTATGATTTGGTTAATTTTTTTTTTCCATTTTTGTTTTTGAGCACATTTTACATTTGTGACATATTACTCAAAAGCATATACGAAAAATCCCCAAATTAAAACAAAAGTACGGGAAAATATTGGGGTGGATGGGAGAAGGGGTAAAGATAAATAAGCTCGTTCAGGTGCGTGATATTCTTACTCATTTAGATAAGATGAACCCTCGGAAGGTGTATGTTAAGGATCAAATAACAACTATATTTAAAACTATGCCAACATACATAGCTATACGAATTCATAACTTAATATGAAAAATAATGCTTTTCCAAGGTCGTAAGTTTTTGATTCGTAGCTCCCCGATTTCTAAATTTCTTAATGTACCTGAAAACTATAAAAATTTGGGACTTTCCTTTTCCTACCAAAGACAAACAGGTACCTTAAGGGATCTCGTTTAACAAGATCCCTTATCTATCGGATATATCGGATAAGGGTCAAAACATACATAAATTGCCCTGACGACTAGATGAAATCTGCTATTAAAGCTGGGTGTTGAAAAGAACCATTTGAATTCTTCTCCGATTGGATTTCGTGCATAGTCACGCTTTGGCGCAAATGCGTGGAAAAGGATGGGGACTGCATTGAAAACTGAATAAAGTATGATATGGAGGATACATGTAACTTTCAGATACAACAGGATGTGTGACAATGGGTTACAGATAAAAAGGTTATTGCCATGGAGGCATAACTTTGCAATGATGTCTTACATATATAATCTCTCTTGCTTTATGATAGATTCTCTCACGTATTTCTCTTCATTTATCCCTGTGTGCTTCTCTATGACGTTATTTGTATTGAGAACATCTACTTGTGAATAAACAGTGATTTGTGTAAATTATCGTCACATGTTGCATTAACAAGTAATGAAAGGGTGATAGATCAGAAAGCGGGATTAGGCGTGTTTAAATATTGAGAAAGAGTTTAAAGTTGAAGAACAATATGTTCATTGATGATAGAGGATTAATTGGTCATTGGAAAGCTAAAGTTGGTGTTGGATCCAGTACATTTCGTTCCTGACTTCAACCAATTTTTGTGATTACATTGAGATAGGTAGAATTTTCATTTACTGTTTGTTTGCTGATAGGAGAAATTTCTGCTCAACAGTCATATCAGAATATCTGTTTTGTAATGATAAAATAGAATCGGATAAAACAGTTTGAGTATCTTAACTGACTCTTTCTTGACTGAATTTTTATTGAGTTTTGATAGCTCAAATAAATATTAAGCGAGTGTTTTAAGTAATTACCATTTTAAATATGATAGTTGTAGTGCTACTCGCTATTCCTCTTAGGTGCACTGAGCAACTAAATGTGTTGGTTAATCACAGACACCAACATGGAAGCATTCGTCCATGTTTACGTTTATGTGTCTTTAAAATAGCTCACAGAATAGAAAATGCCACCTTTTGTGAAATATGGGCTGTAGTTCGTTCTCTGCAGGAAAAGGGCATGAAAACTGCCGAATTTCTTCGGGAAATTAATGAACAGCATAGAGAAAACATCACGAGCTATGGTATGGTAAGAAAACGAATGAAAGCATTTAAAGATGGGAATGGAGGCATTTAACATCACGCAAAAAAGTGAAATTCGAGCAACAATTTCAGAACTCAAAATCTTGTGCATTGAGTTTCCGGTTAGTTAGCGGCTGTTGCTTGTGGAATTTTGTCAATAAATTCCGCAACGTATGATGAGATCTTAAATAAACAGCATCGTTTAATCCAAAACAAAAGACATGTCATGCTCATTAAAGGCATTGTTCTGCTGTATGACAATGATAACAATACAGTATGACAATGCTGTATGACAATGCTAGAAATAACATAATCCTCCTCAGTATACCCTTGATTTGGAGCCTAGCGAATACCACATATTCCTCTGCTTGAAAAAGTATTTAGGTGGTCAGCGCCATGACGATGATAATGATGTGAAAACGGCTGGGGTAGCTCATCGGGTGGCAGATTTTTGTGAAGGTGGAATACAGAAGCTGGTTGTACAATATGATACGTGTCTCAGTAATTGAGGTAATTGTGCTAGATAGCAGATTACGGTTCACATTTCTTATGCAGATAAGATATTATAAAAAATATAACACTTGTTTTTTTAACTATCAAAATAGTACTTACTTAAAAAACACGTTGATAGCTGCGAAGCTGGGATGTCGCAACTTACACAATTTGTTTTGCATAACACGTGATGCTAAAAGAAATAAATACGCACTCACCCAAGTTTACATTAAATCATAAACAATTCGCTCTAAAGAAATAAGCAAAATACCAGGAAACTAGCCGAATGCTAATAAATCAACTATCCATTCAAATTTGCACTTGGTTCAAGTCGCATTAAAGCCAGTTACTTCAAGTTGCTAGCACTAATTGCACCTACTTTTTAGCAAGGTAAAAAGAATTGCTGTTCATTTAGCAATACCTCAATCATTCAATGGCCTTGACATGTAAAAACGAAATCGAATTACCTTAAATAAAACTGCGTCAATATGTTAATTGAAGGGGACGATTCAAATTGTTTAGGCGATGAATAGTGGATTTTTGTTTGTTTTCGTTTACCTCTCAAAAGCTAGTAAGAAAATGATGAATAATGACTTATGAATAATCATTTATTCCGAAATAAAGTTATCAGTAACAACTGCATGAATTAAGAAATCTGTGATATTCTCGGTATTGAAAAACTTATCGCAGAAAAATCTTACGGAATCTTAGTTTAAGTAAAGTAAAAATTCAGACAGAATATTATAAAGCGTAATTTATTTGAAGTTTATTCGTCATTTTTGTTTATTAAAGTAATGTTTATTTATAATTCTCCAATATATACGTCTTTTATTTTATTTTCCCCTATACTTTCTACTTGAACCAAATTGGGAGCAAAAAAAAAGAAAAGAAAAAAGAAGGGGAAAAAACGAAAAAAAAAAGGGGTGGGAGAAAAGTTAAAGAAGAAATTATAAGACGCATTCTAAATTTTAATAAATTATATTAAAATTTCCAAATTTTAATTTTACGGTAGCAATGAGCTTTTGATCATAATATAGAAGGCTCATTAGATTTCTTACAGAAAATTAGTGAGTAAGATCTTAGAACTCGTGGTACATGAATTATCTATGTATGCACGCTAACCGCTCAGACAAAAAAAATTGACTTTTGAAGATTAGCTTTTAAAATGAATCTTTTCTCGCTGAAAAATCATACTAAACATAATGTTTAAAATACTAGAATGAAAAAAAAACTATTATAATTGGGACAGATTCAGAGATTCGTTTTCTATGGAAATGGTATTTTAAATAGTATACAATTCCCTGAAAACAAAAATATACAGCTACCCCTGCTCCAGCTATAATTTATATATATATGTCGTCCGTACGCTATTTTTCACTAACGTTAATAATAATAATAACACCTTAATAATTTCGAAAAAAGCTACCATTTCTTAATAAATACTGGGACGAGTATTGAATTTGGCAAGATAGAAATTTAAGTAATTGGTAAGGATTTTGGTGTTTATCTTAACGATCTGCTATTTATAAACAATAGGTCAGCCAACAATTATTATATTTCTGTTTAATACATCTATAAATATCTAAATATTTTAATCAAAGATATGTAAGTTATCAACAAAAGGAAAAATCTTTAAATAACCTTTCAGATTCTTTGTATTTTAGGGTACATTGTTACATTAGAGCTTTTATCAATTATCCTAGGATACAACACGGAAAAAGATCTGGCAATTGATTAATTAGCAACAAAATTTTTAAGAACCAGTGAAAGAGAGTATGACACGTTTTTAAACTAACCGAACTTTCTTATTTTTATTTTTAGATGCAAAGGGATATTATTTATACAGATTCGTATTTCAATAGAAGAATATAATAGTTTCTTTTTTGCGTGTGTTGAGTCACATTACTGGAATGAGAACTACAAAAATAACTTTCAAATGAATTATACGCGTTCCGTGAAGAATTTTTAAGAGAGATTGGAATGTTTGTGTGTGTGTGTTGCATGAAATATATTTTAATACTTCTTATTTATGTCATAATATATGAGTGATATTGTTTTACATGAAAAAAAATAATAAATGTTGCCTACATTTCAGGGTATTTAAGAACATTTATGCACAAAAAATTTCCGTCAGAATGAACCAGTACTTAAGACTATAGGATTTTCATTAGATAAACAGAATAATAATAGTTAAATATTAAAAGTTAGAAGAATTAAAGAGAAGGGGACACCGAAAAGGGGATAAAAGGATTAAAAAATTTATCTTTCAATTCAATTCTAGAAGATATCCAGATCATTGAAAGAGATCAGATATTAAATTCTCTCGTCAGGTTACAGAAAAAAATTAAAAGGAAATTAGGTTATAGGACACTAAGAACAGTCGTCAAGTAGAGATTAAAGAAAAAAGGCCTAAAATAGGAAGGAATCAAAAAGAAAAGGGGGTTATACCCTAAAACATAAAGATAAGAAAACAGATCAAATTACTCTATAGAGTCTTCGTATAGACAAATTATTCCACGCGACAAAAAGGATTCAATAAAGGCGATAAATAGTTCTCTTGATAGTCTTTCATAGAAGCAAAGATGCCTAGAGTCTTAAAAGTCCAAAACTAGCACAAATCTCAACTAATACTTAATTAGACAATAATTAATCATTTTTTATAAAAATCTCAATGACTTTAACTATAATTAATGAATGGGTTTCAATTAATCATTTCGAAACTGATTCTATAATTATCTATAATTTAATCTAGAGATAAAAAAAAATTTCCGGATACAAAAAGTTAAACAGAAGTTACATTAACGGTGACAATAATCGTTTGATATGGTCAATGATAATGGCTGGATTTGCATCTGAGCTATTGCTACTACTGGCAGATTTCGTAATTTAGATCCGCAGCCAGATAAAGAGAACCACATTAACGTATGTTGCAAATTTAAGAATTTATTAATTATATAATTTTTTAATGTTCGGATAACTGTTTTGCTAGTCTATTAATAATTGTTATAAAAGATGTGGCCTAAAATAAAAAAAAAATCGATGTGTTTCAGAGTAAATGTATCTAAAAAAGGTAACAAAATACTGATGTTCTTGCACTCAAACTCAAAATCTCGTGCACTGAGTTTTCGGTTAGGCAGGGGCTGTAGCTTGTGGAGTTTTTGTCTCCAGGTACACAATAAATTTTAGCAACGTATGATGAGATCTTAAATAAACAGCATCATTTAACCCAAAACAAATGACATGACATGCTCATTAAAGGCATTGTTCTGCTGTATGACAAGGATCGTCCACACAAAACTCGTAATTTCTTAATGTTTGGATAACTGTGTTGCTAGTCTATTAATAATTGTTATAAAAGATGTAGCCTAAAATAAAAAAAATCGATGTGTTTCAGAGTAAATGTATCTAAAAAGGTAATAAAATGCTCATGTTTTTGCAGCTTTAATCTGAAAAGAAAGTATATTCTCAAGAGCATAATATACTAATTTTTGCCACAAAACCATAATGTGAATTTTCATAAAATACGTCTAGAAAATAAGAGTATTGAACCTCTGTCACTTAAAAAAAGGGGTGGGGGTTCAATAAAACTGGTTGCATTGCGCTCAAAATCAAAATATTGAAAGTACAATGCAAGCTCGTTTGTCTTGGTCGGAAAATTTTGGACTCGATCAGTTAGAACATCATCATCCATCCCTCTTATAGTCTTGATCTGACATCTTCATAGTTTCATCTTTTCACCTTTCTGAAGTCGTTTTTGGGTGGAAAAAGGTCCAAATAAATGCTGAGAGACACAGGTATAAGTAAACTTACCCCTTAGCTTGGAAAGTACATTGTGAAGGAAGGTGACAATGACAAGAATAATATTTTTTTATGTACGAGTATATGAGTTTGTATATTTTTCAAAAACAAATTAACTTTTCTAAATTTTAAGAAATTGAGTTCTCTTTCTTTGTGATCAACTCTCGCAATAAAAAATTATGAATGATTAAAAAATCAAAGGCAGCATATCGACTTAAAGCTAATGAATTTTGGTAAACAGAGTAAATCCTGTACAAAAACTCAATATGTGTATTAGTTTAGTTCTTTTTTTTAACTCAAGAAATGTTTAAAATAAAATTCACTTTGATTTTAGAATTGCTACATCCTCTAGAAACTGTAGACATATATTAAATAGCTTTATAATTACACAAAAGCAAAAAAAAAGTGCGCTGCAACTATAAATAAGCGAAACAATAATCACTGTAGGCAGGCACAATTGATGAAAACAAAATCTGTCAATTTTATAGTGGCAGATATATTAGATATTACAAAGAATTTTTACGTGCCAGAAAAGAACATATTCTATGTGAAAGCAATCTTGGAATATCCAGAAATATATGTCTGAATTTAACTGAATGACCTTCGGAAGATAGCATTCCGAATCTATGAAATCACATGTCAAAATACGATGCGGAAATAATGGCTACTTTAAATATACATAAAAAAAGAAATAAAATGAGATTTTTACTTTCCACCTATTCACTTTTAGCCTTTATGTGAAAGAGAAGGTAATCGAACAATTGTAGTTTTGCATTGCATTTCGGATGAGAGTTTTAAATTTGATTTTATCAAATCCATTTTTATTTCGTTAAAACTACTGAAGCAATAGTTCGGAAATTATTCATAAAAAAGCGTGTATAAATTATATGCTATATTTTAAGGTATTTTTCTTTTAAAAAAAAAAGATTGATCTAGCAACAACTCTTTTGGACCTGCATTAAAAAAAAACTACATGATATGCGAAACAATTAGTTCAAGAATACCCACAATAATTTATTACATAAACAGCCATTTATGTATTTTACAACTCTGTAGATAAGTTACAGAAGTATTATTTCAAATAATATTGCAAAAAATGTATTGTGTACATGAAAATTATAATAATTGTTCTGGTCTCTTCAAAACCAGATAAATTATTACTATGAATTACATAAAATTCCATATTGGAATCATCTAACTTTTACAACACATTTTATTTCGTAAAGACTACGTGCATAATTAAAATGTATATAAAAGGTAATATTTATAACAGGTAAAAAGTTTTATGACCTTTGGTCAGAATAAATAAAATTAAAAAAGGAAATATTTATGAATGGATATTGTCTACTTCAAAATGCAATTTATCATGTGAAATGTTATACGTCACACGTATTAATTACTGATCACTGATTTAATTTATAGCTCTATGATTTCCTGTGAAATTAATAAATTCGTATATGTATATTATATGCATTAGAGGAGAGAGTAATTTTTTTCATTGAAATCAAACACCAAAAGGGTGCTTTTAACATTAATTTCTAATGTAGACTTTCGAAAAATATATTTATATGTCTCTTGAAATTATAATTTAGGGAATTCTGAAAATAAGAAAAAGGAGAAATAACTAATGCATAAATCTAAAGAAATATGTAACCGACGAATTTAATATGTGAAAAAAATTGTATGTTTGTGTGAAAAATATAATACGAAAAGAAATCTTTTTTCTTTGAATCTATATTAATCGTGTTAAATATAAAGCATATGTGAAGAAGAGTTTAAATTTATTTTTAAAATCATATCATATTTTTCATATCACATAAATATTTTTAAATCATATATAAATATCTATGTAAAACCTAGTTTGAATACATATAATTAATTTGTATGGTTTCAATTGATGAAATAACTATTTCTATATATTTCGTGGTTAATAATTTTTCATATTTATTTTTATTTTATAAAGCCTTCTTACAATATTTTTTAAGCTTTCAACTATTAATATTCCTGAGATTTATTTTCATATAAAAACACAACAAGATTACTATAACTCTCAAGGCATCTCAAAATCTAAAAAAAACTTTTAAAACAGCAAAAGAACTATTCAGTAGATTGATAACATTATTTCTTAACAACTCCAAAAAGCTGCGTTTACTATGACAAATTGAGTCGTGAATTGGTGTAGATTGTTGTTAGACATTGAAATGCAATGCGTCTGAGAACATCTCACAGCAACAAAAACAGGTGTGAAAATATCTAGAGCTATTTTCTAATTTTCGAGAATTTATTGACTTTCCTATGACAAAAATAAAAAAGTGACTTAACTTTTCATTGAAAAATGCTTTTATTGTTATGAAAATGATTAAATCACGTTTTGATACTTGATATAAAATACTGATTGCTTATGTTTAACTTAAAAATTACTTCACGTCTGCTGATGATATGTTTCGGAAATAATATTTAAGTTTATTACAAATTTTATAGGATAAAAATTTATATATAACCCCTAGGTATAAACTGCATATTCTGTAAATATATATATTACATTACATAGCAAATCCAACTCTTTAAAACTATTGAATATTTTTTTAAAAAAGTACCTCAATATTATTAATGATTTTGTACAAATGTTAAAGATAATATTTGTGCGCAAATAGAGTACGAGATACAAGAAAGAGTGGAGATTTCTGAATTATTTATTACTTATGTTTATGATAATAATGCTCGTTTATAGTTAAGAGAAGAGAAAATATTATTTTTTTTGTTAATAAAGGATTCAAACTAAACTACTGTCATTAACTTTGGATGTAGTTAACTTGTTCAGAATGAAGGAAAGATGAAAACGTCAAAACTAATGCAATCTATCATATTTTGAGAGAGACAAACAACATCATCAATTACTTCTCATTTAATAATCGTTTTAATGAACATAATTTGGATGGAAACACTCGCAAAATCGTCTGCAATTGCGATCATTCGCGCATGCGCCACTGTACGAAAGTGTGTAATGATCTGTGAAGAAGTAAACAAACCATGAAGGCTACTCTTTTGTCACTACATTTAACAGATAAATGGGCTGGAATTTCGAATGGTGTTTAGAACACCTGAAGAAAAGTATTTTTACACATCAGAAATAACGCAAGAAATAAAATTCTTTGCTCTTTTCCATTTCATAGAATACAAAATACCTTAAATACTTCGTAATTAAAGTCTTGTTTATTCATTTAAATTTCGTAAAATATATTTATGCAAAATAAATTAATATAATCAAATGAAATGTGTGTGAAATTACTAATTGTTTCGAATCTCATTAAAATATTCAGAAACGAGTTTAAAAAATTAAAACGTAAATATATCACCTATTAAATTACTGAAGCGTCTTCTTGAAAAAGTTTCAGAATATAAACATTAGAGTAAGATAATCAGGACATCGTCATTTTATATTTTACTAAGCTTTTTAGTTATGTAAATTACTATGAAATATGCCTTAATTTCATTTGGCAAACAAGTTTTCTTATTGCGATAAATTAAATAACTGTGAACTATTTACATATGTAAATTAAAACATTCCGAATAATTTTTGGATAATTTTTTCATTGGTTTATTTGTAAAGTACTTTCAAAGAGTTTTCCATATTCCGCATTTACTAATTATGCAAGAGTTGAACAGTTTTTATTCATTAATGAATCGTCACATTACACATTCAGTCTATAAATATAATTTTCTCAGAATGTGAGTTTACATCATAAAAATTAATTCAATACATTTAAAAGAAGCGTAATTCACAAGCTTAAATTTCTTAAGAAAATCAAGACAATAAAATGTATTTTTAAAAAAGGAAAAAAATATTGTCTTTTTACTTAACATGAAATAACTGCTATCTTTTTCTTTTTGACCTAATTAATATTAACACTGGGAGATATAAAATATAATTCTAATATAAGGTTCATAACAGGATTTTCTCGACATTTTATTTCAAATATTTTTTATATGAACTATTGCAATTTTTTTTTTTTTTTTTTTGGTTCTGCGATTTTTTTGTGAGAGGTTATAATTATTTATGAGATTATTTATTCAAGGCAAGCAGGTCAAGAATTCAACTTATTTTATATTATAATTCGGAAAATATTTTTACCAGTGATAGTTCTGCTAGACTTAATTCTTTTACTTTCAATTTTGCTTGTTTTAAATGTTTTATATCACACATCTTAACTTGGTAAGGGGAGTTTCCCATTCGCACATTGATACCGTTTATTTATTTTTTTCAATGATACTGTTTTTCTTCAACATTAGAACTTACATTTGCTACATTATATGACATATACTCGTATATTCGATATCATAAAGAAAGCAACGAATCTTCTATTTTCATATATAAGATAAAAGGAACTAATTAGTCAAAAATTATTAAATTAAGCTAACTCGCAAAAGCAACAATTTTAAATGCATTATTATTCTTAAAAATGTCAATGGAGATAACTTTGCTCTGGATTTGTAATAACTGTAAAAACAATCAATTAATAATACAATATTTCAATAAGTTTTCAAATACCTAATAACTTCAGGCTTCACGGAGTATGGCTGCTTGCAAGACGTACAGAACTGCATGCATCCTTCAACCCGCATTACCAAAATGAATGGTTTAACACGTCCAGTGCCAAATTGGTTAATATGAGTTTATTAATTACCGTCGCACTGAGTAGGTACACGAGGTTTATTGGCGACGAACCTCGTATTTTGAAACTCGGTCTTGTCAAGAGGACGACACCTGAGTTGCTACCTCTTTCTCCAAACTTCGCTATCACACAAAGAGATCTCAACTAGATTTAGCATGCTTGTGCCAATACACTTCGGTCTTTAGTGGCATCAGGAATCAAATTCATAACCCGATGTGAACAATGTCAGCCGTGAGCGCGCGACGATGATTACTACGCTACCGCAGCTTCTACAGGGACCACTGTTAATTAATCTCACCAGGACACGGTGAGAATTATTGACCGCCTTAAATCTAAAGTAATTTTTTTTTACTAGGTCCGTAAACAAACCGTCTTTAAATCCTGTTTAGAAAAGTAATTGAACCACTGTGACGTAGAGGAACACTATGATGAGCTGAGCATACAAGTTGATGCATTGCGTCATAATTCGAAAGAAGACTTCGTCAATTAAAAAAATTAAAAATTCTTAAGGAGGTGATTCGATTATATATAATACCGCAGCTATCTGTTGCTTAAAACTTGTGTTATCCGCCTCAAATATAAACTGTAAATGTTTGCTTACTGGATCATGCTATTTGATATTGTTCCACAAAAACATCATTTATTTCATTTTCTGGATTGTCATCTAAAAGGGACGAACTTCTTTGGGAACTATTAAATAAACAGTTATGTGTAATGTTCTTGCAATATTCGACTCATTTTTAATTGTTGATTTAGAATTTATTACCATTAGTATCGGCGATTTATCTATGAAAATTTTGCAAGACACTTCTATATCGGGAGAAATATTCGTAGTGTCCGAGACAATAGAACCCGAATCAGTGATGTCATTTTCGCTCGGGCGCCACTAGCCTTCGTGTTGCTTCTCAGCGTGACGTTAATGAAGAATCACAATCTCATTCGGTATAATTACAATTTTTATATCCTTAAAAATATATTAACATCGTGCTTAAGTTGATAAATACACATATGCATGTTATAATATTATTAAAAGTTTCACCTGTATACTTATATTTATATATTTTACGTTTATGTTAGTAAACGTATTTATAAATTTTGAAAAAAAAAAGGGAAAAAAAACATTTGGAATTTATATTAAATTGTTCATTTTTAATCATTTTACATATTTTACACCTCTTATTACAAATGTTATACATTAGTTTAACATTTTAAAAATTATAATTATTAACAAGTCTTTGTGAACCCGTATTCTTATTATCCCTAAAATTAAAAAAATAAAACGAATTTAATGATTTCCATCTTTACAATGGTATTAACTATTCCAGAATATCCACGTCTTATAATTATTCCTATAAGGTTGTTAACAATCTGTATCGTTTTTCAAAGACATATGTAATTAAGTTTATTAACTAAGTTCAAGGAAATTTACGCTTTAGCGGTCTCACTTAGACTAGTGAAGACAGGCAATTAATTACACTTAATATCTATCATTCAACTGAAGAATATCCTATATTATTAATTATGAAGTGAAAGGGAATATATTGTTAATGAATTATCAATTATAGTTTACCGGTATGGAAGAAAATACTATTATACTCTAAATAAAATGTATCAGCTTACACATTCAAAGAACTATAGTTTAAAAGAAAATACATGTTATACCATTGAACTAGGACTAACAAAGAGAAAGGGAAAAGTCCATGTATCTAGTACAATAAACTTTTAACATTAGGTTATTTAATTATGAAGAACATTTAATTAGTTATATAATTTCTGTAAAGAGAGCTAACTATTCGTTGAATAACGTTTACAATTGTAGCAAATGTAAATCTAATATGTAAAGTAGAAAGGTTTTGTGTGAATTTGTCTGTGACGTTTCTAATGTTCGCTTTCATCAGTAACGAACTTAATTTTCCAATTTGCATTAAAACACATAAATATTTTCTTCTCTTTTAATTAAATTCGAATGAAACTCACAAAAGTTTAAGTATTCCCTTACTTATCTATTGATAAATAACCCTAATTTATACATAAAAATAAATTTACAATATTATGTTGAAAACAGAGTGTAATTATTAAAAACTGAAAAACAACTATATGCTATTTATTTTATGTTTTTAGGCCAAACGCTTTTAATATAGCAAAAAAATTACAAGTACTTTACATTTCTTTTATTCTCTTAATTCTGTCCATTTGCATAACATTAAATCTTTGGAATTGCTGAATATGCCCCAAATTATGCTTTCTCATTTAAAGTTTATAACTTTTTTTCCGAGTACAGAAAAAGCGCTGTGAGAACTTTGTTTGAATATTCTAATTTAACAGCTGTGGTTTATTTTTTAAAGAGGATTAAAATTTAACTATTATAATATAACTCTCAAGAGAAATTTCAAGTATCTCTGATCGTTTATAATATGAAGAATTCAATGCAATATAGAAAATGAAAACATTTTAATATATGGTTCCATTTGAAAATGTTTTGAAAGCATTTTGATATGCGAGTCCCTTCTATATTCCCCTTTGAATAAGGAAAGAAATATAGCAAATCTTTTCGACTTCTAATTATCACCTCTTGAAATATCAACTTCTGTATTGTAAATTATAGTAAAATGTATAAAGATAATTAAGAATAATAAACACAAGGCTTTTCGATACAAATATATATTTAGCAGTCATTAGTAGTTTCATTATTAATTTAGTAGTGCGTTTTCAAGTTCTTAATTTTTTTTACATTTTTAAGTACATTAAAAATTGAGTAGAAAAAAAATTAGAAAGGTGCATACTCTTATCGATTTAATATTCCTTTGGAAGGAACTGTTTCGTTCTTTCTTCTTATTATTATTTAAGTTTCATTTTACCGCAATCATAAAAATGTATAGTATTCAAAATTTCAAAAAAATTACTAAACATTTATAAGATTAACATCATATTGACGAATCAAAGGTATACAGAAAACATGTGCAGTAAGTAAAATAAATAAATTCCTTTCAAAGAGAAACGTTATAAATGGAACTAAATCCCACTTACATTTATTGCTGTTTTAAGTGTCTCTCTCCTATTCCACAAAATCAATAACTCCCTTCGAATCTATTTGGAAACTCAATACTAGTTCTTAAATCTCGTGGTAAACAGTTTTTCGCATTCTTAGATTGATTGTAACCTTTTTCATAATAAAGATATAATGTTTAATCCCCTGAGTAGCTTGTATCATAGATTAAATGAATAAGGCTTTTGCAACGTTAAGGCTCCTTTCCATCACTATCTCGAATTTTTAAAGTAAATATTAATTATATCTTAAAAATCCCTGATTATCAGATTTATTTAATGGGAATAAAGTTTTACCTTGAAGAACAGAAATTAGTATGGTTTTTACCTACTTAATTTTGCTTTGACCGATGATAAAAAAAATCGGTTAGCCAAACTATTAGTGTTGTCATAAAATTATTTAGTGCAATAAAGGAAAAAGTAGAAAATTAATCAGTAACAATCACAATCTCTTTTTTCATTTTAACTTATATAATTTTATTGCTTTCCAATAAAGAATATATTCTAGATCTAAGAAACGTACCCAAAGTTAACAAACAACTACCAAAAGGACTTTATTGTTTTAGGTTGATTAAATTGATCACCCGCCCACTTATCAAAATAAAATGTGAAATGCAAGTAACTTGTTTACATCTAACTTAAAATATATTCAGTTTAATAATTTATCGATTGCTTTAAATTTAACATCTACAAAGAGTGTTATTGTCCATTTTAATATTTTATCATTTGCTTTATTCCTAACATTTAATTGAATAATATAATAATCATTAAAAAAAACCATTAGCAACTATCGTGTCTAAATCTGTTCCTTGCAAAACTTTGCAAATAGTTTTTATTTTATTTTTTATTATAATTGTTTCAAAAGTTTTACATGTATAATTATTGTTTATAATTTGTTATAAAATCATTGAATGTCATTTATAATTATGCTTGAAGAACAATTTATGTTCATATACTGCTGTCACAGTAAAGAAAAAATCAATAAAACGTTTTATTTTTTGAACTGACAGACGATTCGCACTCCGCATCGGAATTTAAGATGAAGAATGAAATGGACATTTAACTGTCTTTTTCATATGTTCTTTATAAAATTCACATATAATTTAATAACTTTGAAAAGTGTAAGAAACACAAATGCGAATGATAATTGTAATTACTTCCAGATAATGTTCCATTACAGTTCATATTTTTTCCACTGGTATTTCATTAGATTGATTTACACTTGATTCATATTCCATTTCAATATTAAATCAATTGTCACAAATTTAGCTACTTTTTCTGTTACGTGAAGATTATGACGCTTAATAATAATATATATATGCTCTGGATATATATAAACTTCTCTTGTTATTGATAGTTTTAATTATTCTGTTTCACTTTTCAAACCATATTATTTCTTCATTTCATTACCGCTATTTATCTTCGTTTTATAACCTATTACATATTACTACTTTTTTAGGATTTTTAGAGGAATTAATATTATATTTCTGGAATAAAACACAGGAAAAAGGGATTTATGAAAAGAGTAGTGTTCTTAACTTTTTTAATTGAAACTGGACGGGTAGGAAATACGCACAGCATAGAACAAAATTTTGCAATTTCCTTTACAGAAAAGTAAATATTGTGGGTCCAATGGACTTTGAAATAACAGATAAAAAAGATATCACAGATTACCTTTGGACTCTTTAATACTATTCTGTATAAATGTATAAGTATTCTGCATTCGCTATTTTTATAAATATGTAAAAAATTGTAAATTTTTATCCAATAATTATAATAAGAATTATTCTTAAATATAAATAAATGGTATTGATAATATATCCCAAAGTATATAAAAGTAAAAACGGTAATATATCCCAAAATATAAAAATCAAATCTTCGAAATGAACTTGTCCCCCCAAAAAAACAATATTCATTAAAAGGCACTGTTCATTGGGTTTTATGGAATGCGTGCGTTACAGTTACAATAGTTTTATATATATATATATATATATATATATATATATATATATATATATATATATATATAAGCGAAATACCACTGACTGACTCATCACGAGATCTCTAAGACTATTCAACCGATTGACTTGAAATTTAGCATAGTTACTCATTTTGCGATGTAGACTCTCACTAAGAACGGATTTTACGGAAGTCTTATCCAAAATGTAATTTTCATCCGTTAATCTACTCTTAACTATCTACTCTCATCGGTTATGTTATTTTTGGCGACTTTATCGCCAAAAATGATATGACCGACGCCAAACGAAATTAATTTTTTTTGTGTATACTGTGTATTATCACCAATTAAGTTTATTTGGTGAGATTTACGCGTGCGAAATGGAAAAAGACCAAATAATTTAATATTGAAGCGCTGATGGAGGATTGGCAAGATTTTGACGAATGGGCTCTTTATGTGAAATTTCGTGCATGTCGAAAATGGGAAACGTACATATTTAGCGATAGAAAAAAATCAGTTTGGAGTCCCACGGTTGGTGAAAGTATAATTTAACTCCAAAATATAGCGTGATTTTGAAAAATACTAAAAGGGCGACTTCTTACGGAATAGCCCACACGCAAGACAATCTATAACACATGGATCAATAAGTCCCGAGACTGTGCGGTCGTTTTTTTTTTTGCGATTTCATCCTTCAAACGCACCAGCAAGTCAATATAATAATCACTGTTGATCGATTTACCTTTTTCGAGGTAGTCAATGAAAATCACGCCATGCGTATCCCAAAAAACTGACGCCATGACTTTGCCAGCTGACTGCTGCGTTTTCGGACGCTTCGGACGGCTTTCGCCAGCTGTGCGCCACTCAGATGACTGCCGCTTCGACTCTGGAGTGTAGTGATGTATCCATGTTTCGTCCATGGTCACGTAACGACGCAAGAAATCTTTTTTGTTGCGAGTAAATAGCGATAAACAACTTTCTGAATCATCGACTCGTTGCTGTTTTTGTTCCATCGAAAGCAATAGCGGCACCCACTTGGAAAAAACCTTTTTCATGCTCAATTTTTCATGAAGGATAGTAAATACACTTCCATATGATATCTGTGTCATCTCAGCAATCTCACGGAGCTTCACTTTACGATCTTTCATTATAATTTTTGTCACTTCACTCACATTTTCCGGTGTAACGGCTTCCACAGGTCTACCCGAGCGTTCCGCGTCATTTGTGTCGGTACGACCACGTTTAAACTCGGCAAACCACCGACAAATCATTGCTTTTGATGGACAAGAGTCCAGGTAACATTTTTCAATCCATTGTTTCGCTTGCACGGTGCTTTTACCCATTAAAAAACAATGTTTTATCAGAACACGAGAAACTCGGTTTTTTCCATTTTTTAAACAAACTACGAAACGACTTTACTCCAACCTCGATAACTCAGCTGTTTCTTTTCCGATCGACTTAAAATTTTGACACGTTTCAAGCAAAGGTTAGTACTCTAGAAAGACCTGGTTACTGGTTTACTACGAGCGCCATCTCTGGGTTAGTCTCGGAACTTATTGATCCATGTGTTACATATATACGAAATACCAATGAAAAGTTCTGGATAACCATTATTACAGACAATCAATATCTTAAAATTTTAAATTTAGATTATCATTATCGTTTAAAAATTGAAATTTTTCTTGATATTTTTCGTATAGGTTCCAAAATATAATATTATCGTCTTCCTAGTGAAGCGGGCTGGTATCAGCTAGTATATATATATGATTCGCGCAACATTAGGGTGGGATTCATAACCGATTAGCTAGTTCGGGAAGCAAGGACCACCGTTTGGCTGTGGCTTACGCATGTTAAATTACGTCGGGTATTAGTTTGATGTAAATGTGAAGAGTAAAATATCTACTTAGGCGTCAACTTCATTATTGGATAGTGGCTCGGAATTATGAGGCGTATTTACCATTTTAAAAGACTTGAGATGAGGATAGGGATACCGTCAGGCAGTAGCTAAAATGAAAAACATGCATGCAGAAGAACAACAATTTTTTTTATCAGAACGGTCTTTGAAACAACAATAAGGACATAATCTTCGATTCTTTTCAGACACAGGCACATGACTTTCTTTGTTGAGCAAGCATGTAAAAAACATACTGGCGTCTCAATTTCGCTTGAGGTGTCTAATTCCGGAGCATTCTTGACATTTGTTTTAATGTCATTGCTTAAACCAGTCGTAACAAAACATAAACGTAATACACGAGAGTTCGCATAAAGATATTGATCGATGCTTTTATGTCGTCTTAAAAACATATCGTTACATTTGTTATGATGCTGCAAAACTCAGAAAAAGAAATATGAGTATTTATAGATATAAGGAACATTGTATTTGTATATGAATTCCGATCTACTCTTTTCACTTAATATAAATACATAGTTTATAACATATAATGAAATTTAAATATATTATACATTAAATTAGAATTCACGATTTGTTATAATATATTGTGAAATTTGCTCTTTTCTGCTGTTTCCTTTTGTAAGGATTATTTTATTTTATTTATACTCTTCAGCTTCTAATATCTCATATACGTTTGCCAAGATTTTTAAGAAAATATACTACCCGCTGGAGTGTAATGCAGTTTCTAGTTTTGTAGATAACGGAAGCAATCAAAATAAATTAATATTTTTAATTTTGTACCACTTTCTTTAAGAGAATACCGTGAAAAAATTTAAAAGCTATTACACAGATTTATCACTGAATATAACAATTTAAGACCTTGACTCAGTTTCATCTTCAGGAATTATTAAATTGTAACTAGCATACATTTATGTTAAATTAAATGAGACTTGAACTTAGATTTATAAAATCTAATAGTTCAGGTAAATAAAACTTAATTTTAAATTTTCTATAAACTTAAAGCATAGATTTACAATTTCATTCTACTTCTCAGATTAAGAATTTATAAATTTATCCAAGAAAATATATGTGTTATTTTGGAATTTAGTACATCTTATATGATGAATTCTCTGTAAATCATGGAGTTATACTATTTACAAAATTCGAAGTCAGGCTCGGTACTAATTTTTACTTTTATAAATAGAAAAGCAAAACTTTAAACTTATCAATGGGAGTTGAATTAATATATATATAATTAAGTAATCAGACCAATATCAAATTGATCAAGATAATGGCATTTTCCAAGTTAAATGTACACACAAATTCTAGTTGTATTATCAATAAATATAACTTCAGATTCATCTTCAAACTAATCTTGAAATATGGGGAAATCTTGTTAAAGTGGGTAACCAAATTTAATTTTGCGTCGAGGAAATGTGAAAGTTTTTACTTTCAAGAATTAAAGCGCATTCATAAAATTCAAAGTAAAATAGCATTTTTATTATAATATAATGCTCTCATATATATGCTCTGCTCTTTCTCTGCTCTCTCTATAATAATAAATGATGATATTATTGATGATGATACGACATTAGCTATTATTGATATTGATGATAACATTGATGATATTATTGTGTTGATGATATTGATGATGATATTGATATTGTGTGATGATGACCGTGATGATGACTGATATTGATGACATTCGTGGCGTGTGTGTGTTATTATTGGTATTGTTGTGTGTGTGTAGTTTTATAGACATAATTTTTCGATATTTACTGAAATAAAAATTATCAAAAATATTTTTGTAAGCTAATCGTGTTTCTGAATCATTTATAACTGCCAATGATTTGCATATCACAACTATATTTGGTTTGAATTCGTCTATAAATATACACGCAATTCCAAATTTATTGAAGACTTTCGAAATTATGAACCGGAAAACGACTAGAGAACTTATAGAGCTTTCTGGGGCATTTGTAAACATCATTACATGAATTTCTGTTTCGAAATGAGTAATTTAATTCTATTTAACTTCGACTATAAATATTCTTATTCAAGCATTCCTTATCCAATGTCCTGTGAAGAAAAGTCTCCCAAAGACTCTTAAATATATCCTAAAAAGAGTTCAAAGACACATATAAAAATGCTTTCTCAAACATATATTTCATAAATGAAAATTTTAGATCAAATTTCCAACCATCATACACCTTTTTTCATAGGTTCAAAATTATTTTCATAATTTATCTTCCATAACCGCATTGTTTACTTTAGAATTTTAATGTATCGGTCTATGTTGAAAATCACTTTTTCTTTTTATTTTACCCGTTTTAAAAATTAAATAATTAACTATTTAAATTTCTGTTTTTCGTTTTGTTTGCGGGACAGTTAAGAAAACGTTACTTGTGTCAAAAATAAATAAACAAAAAGTAGAAGAACCAAAACCAGAAGTTAGTCTCTGAAAATGATTTTTTAAGCTAATTTTCGCGGTTTCATCGCATTATAAATTTTAAATGAATTTCTATTATATTTTGTTTAGTTTCATGGATTGGCAATAGTTTTTATCATTTAATTCGAGGTTTACAATTGGCAATAACCATTTTCTTCTGACATTACAAATTGTTTTGATTGCGTACTGCAAATTTTGCTTTTGAATCTCATATAAAATCTTAGCTTTTTTCGCTTTAATTATAGCGTTTTTAATCGGTAACTGTTTTCTAATTATTCTGTTATTTATTTTACATACTGCTTAGGTGAAATAGGAAAGTAAATCATCTTCTTTGAAGAGAAAATTCACTGGTAACAGATACATGGAAACAGTGAACCTATCAAATGTTTCTAGCGAACAAAAGCTGGATAACCTGAAATAGTCTCGTAAAACAACCCATGTGGTTTCAATGGATCATTGAAGCTTATTCGAATCATTAATTTAAATGTCTTGGAAAGTGAGTTTTTCAATTTCTGATATCCCAGTTGTTTTGAAAAAATATCTACCTATATAAAAATCTTGAGTAAGAATTGACTTCAAATATAGTTTTGAAGTGCATTAGTTATGACTTTGCTATTGTCTTTTCAATTACTGAAAAGTTAAAAAAGCAAAGCTCCATAAATTTGCAGTTTGTTCAATACAAATAATTCGAAAAGTATATTCGTGTGTGACCAAAAAAAAATGTGATACACTGAATATGCCGAGTATAACAAAAGAAGCTTATAGACTATGTGAAACGAAACTCTTGGTCTCCGATACTTCAACGGCAAAAATTATAAAATTGTAAAACTTGCATGCATGAATTGAAATTGTGTGACTAAAAGGTATTGGTGAAGTGCATCTATGGAAAGACTTAGAACGCGAGTGAATCATTCAATGGTTAGTTGTAGCAAATTATTCCTAATAAAATTTTTATTGAATTAAAATATTTTTGGAGGGCCAATATTGCTGTTATTGGTATTTTTCCATTTCGCAGGCGCAAGCGATAAACTCACCAAAAACGATACAACCGACGCGAAATGGAATATGTGTATACTGTATGTTATCGCCAATTAAGTGTGCTTGGCGAGAATTAAGCTGACGAAATGGAAAAGTATCCTTATTATAATTTTCAACAAAGGACTCAATAGTACTTTAAGTATTTTCAAAGCCCTTTGCAGAAATACAGTTTACTATATCCTGTGTGACTACAGATCTATTGACACAATTCGAGTCAATGATTGGAAACGACATTCTTTGCCTCACATGCAAAAACCAGAAAAAATTAAGGTCAAAAGAAAAATAAAGTTTACTAAAATAACAAACAGTAAAATGTTAAGTATAAATAAGTGAGGAGTTTTAATTACATGCTGTTTATTTCTTTCAAAAAATTCATTTATAAAGTTTAAACCCTTTCTTTCAAACTGTATTCTTGTAAATTTGATGATATTTCAAAGGTGATATCTCTGGAACCTAAATAGGTACTTGCATGAAATTTCACAGAAATGTTTCGAATGGTATTATCTAGTGAATGGACTAAAAGCTATGAAATGGAATAGTTGTAGTTTGATTTTCCTCTAAAAGTACTAAAAAAGTGTCGTTAATTTCTGTTCCTGCATTCTGAGTGGTTATAACATTTGTTTCAAAGTAAATAATTTAAAGCGTGTAGTCCATTCACTAGCGATATATTTATAAAATAGAATATTTGAAATAATCCCCCAATTTTATTAAAATTACTTTAAAATTTCAATTTTTTGAAAGTAGTTACATATATATGTTATTTCTAACTGCAATTTTTGATAATGTGTAATAAAGTGAAACTGAAAATGTAAAACCATTAGGGTTTTTGAAAATCTTTAAAAAAATACTGATGTTTGACACCAGTCCAGTTAATGATTGAAAATAACATTTTGTAAGTCTTGGCTCCTAGAAGTTAGTGGAGGTGTTGGTGTGGCCCTAAGGTGAAAATATTTAGAACCCCTGCCTTAAACAGGTCTTATCTATTATAAGTAAATTGGTTTTCGCGATAAAAATAACGCTAAACATCAATTTATCTTTTAATTCTTAAATTTGATTGTAACTCCAACAAATGTATAAACAGAAGAAGTTCATAATTAAATTAAAGAAAACTTGCTTTATTTACATAAGTTCAAATTGGAGGCTGGAACAAATATATACTGTAAATTAAATCCACAGCTTTGAAGTTTTCACTCCATTTTTGCCGAGTGTATTTAAGTTTAATCAGGCATAGCTATGGCTGCACAAGTTTAAAAAATCGATTGCCGCAGAAAAATTAATTCCTCCAATGTATTTACTTAAATAGTTGAAATAAAGGGTAAGTGTTTTGAAATTTTAAGTGAACTTGGAATTACTGAACTAGATATTTAATGTAACGAACTAGAATCAGAAAATAAGTGCATTCAAATATTTATATATACACATCTAAAACGCAAGTGAAACGCATTTGTTTTTCTTCATACAAAATTAATAGAAGAGGATCTACAATTCATTTGTACTGAAAATTGCTTTCTATTCTATATGTTAGAGTCAACAAAATCTAAATTCTGCAAGATATGACTATTTTTACCCGGACTAATAATTATGTTATATTCAATGTGTTATCAAATCGTCTGACATTTTGTAATTTATTATTATCATTCAAAAAACAAAATGGAATAAAAAATCAGAAATTCATTGTAGTTTAGTTGTACAAATAGATTCAGAAAATGTAATACGAAGGTTTGGTGTGGTAGAGTATACCAAAACCAAAGTATTCTTTTTTTTTGTACATGTATAGACGTTAACGATGTATTGTTTTACGAGCACAAGGAATATATAAAAAAAAAACGATACGTAATCGTATTATTTACGTATTAACACTCGGGACTTATTTACGAATAAATGTCAATAAAAAATGTCACAATAATTGCTTGAAATTACATCAGTGGGTAATAATACGTTGTTGAGTATTAAATTAATTACTTGATCAGGCAAATGTCACTACCCCCCAGAAAGGCTTGCATAGAAGCTGGTCAGAACTTAGTCCCTACAGAATACCGAATACATCGAGTAGAGGTGAATACCTCTATCACTCAATCATGATGTTATTTGTTTGAAAATAAAATATATAGTGCTATAAATGGGTTCCATAATGTCTATGAAATGATTGGTAGAGATTGGAAAATGATTATTCCACAACTCCTTCATGAACTACTGGTCGTGAAAGAGTGCCTGTACGTCGTAAAATTATTGTGTAACTATTTGGATACTTTTTTGAAGTACCATGGTTTAGCACAGATAGATAAATTTACTATGCACGAATTACTTGTTATGAGGACGTTTTAAGACCCTTGCATATGTAGATCCAGTTAAATTCGCTGAGAAAATTCGTTTCTCAAATATCCATTGAAGGTCCTCGTTCAAATTTGAATATTTGAAATTGTAAGCCAATCATATCATCAATGATTCCATGCAAATATTGACGTAGATTAATTGAATTAATAGTTTTATAGGATATGGAACAACACCTCCTCGAAAATATTATCTTAATTCAATATTTAAAGAATTTCATCTTCTGTATGAAAACTCTGAATACGTTTATTAGCTACTGCACTATCTTGAGTATACTCCATATGTGACTTAATATAGGCACCACGTATTTTCCTCGGGTCAAAAGAATAAGTTTCAAATCTGAAATATGGTTACATTTACATAGCAGAATTATATAAATCAAATTTGTAGAAAAACCATGGAATAATGAACACTTTGCTTTTGATTCGAGAGCTTAGTATATCTTCTGTTTAGTTTTCCCCTCAAAATGTATATTATATCTATTGTTGGAATGTCTCCTAAGATTTCGAAATATTTTCATTGGGTTCTTACTTTTCATTCTGTTTCGTAAAACATTACTATTGCTATCTTCTGGGGTAATCCATTCGACGTAAACATTAGATTCCATTACCGATCTTGAGAGATTGTATGCCTGTTCATTCTAAAAGACTTTTTAGTAACTTGGATTCCCAAATAATATCGCCTGATTCTGAAAATGAGATTGGATGAGAATCTTACTTCCTATTCTATGAATGACTTTCGGAGATTCAATAATTTTGAATGCAGACAAAACAGTGTAATCTGACAGTATTAACATATTTTTGTCTCATTTTGCAAAAAAAAAAATGTATTAATATTATGAGATGAAATTCTGAGCAACTATTCTAAACATTGATTAAAAGAAGCACACACATGTATCATGCTTGAATAAAATTGAATTTTGAATTTGTGACTGAATGCATTTTTGTAACTCTTCATCCCTCTGTAAATAATTTCTGTTGCACTGAACTCCCGCTCACCGTTAAAAGCGTATCATAAAACTTCCGAATTAATTTGTTTAAAATTGATTTTTTGCTAATAATGTCATTATAAAATTCTTTCTTTAGGGCTGGTTAAAATTCTTTTTGCAAGGAATTTGCTTATCTAGGTGGTAGAAAACTCGGTCTAAAAAGAATACGCGAGAAAATTTTTATATTTATACAAGATAGTATAATGGTAAAAAAATCTTCCAATTTCAAACAGTCTTCTTTTACCAAAAATAAAGCAACACTATAACCATACCCTGAAATTCATTGAGTGATCTTTCACGGGAATTCCAAATGCTAGTTGATTCCTTTGAAGAATGATTGCTATATTTAAAAATCGTTTCTAATTTCCTTACCCTTAGAACAATTTATGAATATGATACGACATATTCCAAACAAAGAAAGTCATGCGCCCGAGGCGAATTAAGTATGCCGCGTCTCAAAATCATGTTGATGGTGAAAGATGAGTTTCAACTCAGATGTCGACTTCTTTATCTCATCAGAATCCGAAATGAAGGGCCATTTTGATTTCGTGGACATAATATTAATCCTGTGGAATTTCCACTTTCCTTCTCCAAACCAGGTAATATTTTCTTTTTGAATGCAATAAATACACCCGAAAGAGCGAAGAATAATAAAGGTTTATGAGCATTATATTTTTCTTCCGAATTTTAAAAATAAACTTACGTCTTTGATAGTTCGTTTACGGTTTTCCTGTCCTTAAAAATGTTTTCAAATATTTTCAAAAATTGAATACGATTACGTATAAACTTACATTATTTTTGCTTTTTCAGATGCATTTTATAACATTCAAACAAATACACTAGTCCAGATTAGAGTAAGAGAGTAGAAATTCCATAGGATTAATATTATGTTCACGAAATCAAAATAGCTGGAAAATGAGGAGTTTTGAGAGATGTATTGGCTGTAGCGAACCTTCCAAGGAAAAAAATCCTTTTCATAAACAAACAAATGGCAATTTTTGTGGCATTCACAAACGGTAAATATTCTCTATAAATATAAGATATTGTTTGTCGAATTAAACAAAATGGGAAAAATTCCATCAGGTAGATGAATATCTTATGTATGATATTTCGTTTATATTGCGGCATAGATTGAACGTCAAATTTAATTTAAAATAATTCGCAAATATTTTTGAAATATTATTAATCACTTTATCCAAGAGATTTAGATTTTTATTTCTGAAAATGTATCAAAAAATTAATTGTATTCTTTAACGTACTAAACTCTCCTATGAAACATACTAACATAGTTTTCTTTTTCCTTTATGAAAACCAGCACACTCAGGGTGAGGGTTTTTGGAAGAAGTGTCTTCACACACAACACTGCTGATTCGCTCATCCGGGTGCCTGTGGATTACTCGTAGATGAATTCAAAGAAAATGATAAATGATGCTTTTTTTCCTTCATATATATTTCCATGTAATAGTATTTTTTTTCTTTACATTTATTTTCTTACGTTTTTATTTTGTTTTCTATCTCCAAAAAATTTATTTCTTATGGAGTTCATATTCGGGTTATTATTGGACATTGGTGATAATAGTGTAGCCGTTTACAAATAGCACACAGATTCTAATTTTTCAATAAATCAACATTTGATCCGGTATTTATAATAAATAAACGTTATTTTGCAAATTAAATGTTGTGTTTTGAGTTTTTCTCTCTTATTACCATAAAATTCTGAGATAAATACAGCAAATAGTAAAAAAAATCGTGTACTCCACACATATGAGGCGACCTCTAATCCCCTTCCTAGTGACTCGACCATTGGAGTGTTAAAACGGAAACTGAAGTAAAACCAAAATCTAGGCTTCCCAAATTAGACTAGGTTATTTTAATCTGTGAAATTGAGAAATAATCCGATTACAGTGCTTTGATTCTTTTAAAGAATATGAAACACTGAAACAGCTGTATAAGATGGATAACCAGTTGTTAATTTACACAAAATTGTTAATGGCTCAAAAAGAACAAGATTTTTAAGTTGGATGTTAATTAATTTAATCTTCATAGCTAATATAATTATAAAAGTATAAATAAAAAACTCCTTTAAATCAAGCTTTTATTTAACGATTAACTAAAGAGTATAAAATAATTTTTTTCAAGTGTAAAGTAATATATAATTTATAAAAGCTTGAGGCACTCAACTAAGAAACTAGTAATTATTGATAAATTGTATATAATTGTTATATTTACTTATATATGAGATCAAAAGAAGTATTAACGTCTGAAGCACTTATATTTCATAGAATATTTAACGTCAAAAAGAATTATTTTTATACATTTTAGTTAATCCTTAAATAAAACCTTGATTTAAAATTTTTTAACTTCATTTACTTAATTTTTTTAGTCTAAAATTTAAGACTAAAATGCAATTACGTGATCTGTATGTGTGTGTAAAATTTCAACTTAATTGGATGTTGCCTGGGCCTCCAGGCCCACGTTTTTAAAATGCATCACTGCTTAAGCATACAGTAATATTGTATTGTGATCGGAATTATAAGTGTATGTAAAATTCCGGATCGATCGGAGGATAAAAAAATGGGCTAAAGTTCTGAGTAAAAATTTTGACCTAGAGCGATATACATATGTACATATGAACATTACAATTTATATAAGAGTTTGTAAAAAGAGATTTTAATTAGAGTTGTTTATTTTTCTTTTTATTGTTTAATTCTTTATTGTGAAATAAACTCAATTTAAAAATTGTAAAATTCTGCATAAAATTCTTTGTGAAGCGATCTCTAATGCACCTTCTCTTAATCAGAATATTGGATTGTTAAAATTCCACAGATGAAAAATATTGACTTCAAGAAAAACTATTATTTTTCTACTTTTCAGCTGTCAGCAAGAGAAATCAAGCATTTTATATTCACTGATATCAGTCACGAAGAAATATAAAAATAGATTCCTTAGTGAAAACTCGCCTCACTCAAAACTATGTCACCTAGTTAATCACTAACTTGTTGTTCACTAAGTAACTGAATGTAGAGTAAATATTTTCTGAAACAAACGTAACGTGATTTGGAAGATTAACGATCTTTCTTCTACAACCCTGCCAAAGATTGTCTTTAAGTTAGCTATCATCAGACCATTTACTTTTCAGCTGAGTAGCATTGAATGGCGTTGAGTTCTTGAAGGAGAAGAAAACGGTGCAAAATCAATAAAATTGTGTCTAGGTAGCACATGTTTTTAGAAAATGTACATTTATGAAGCGTTTTCTAGTATATAATTTTACTAAGCACATTTAGTGCAATAATTAAGATGTATTTTATTAGGAGAAAAATTGGAATAAAACTGCAGTTGCAGACGGTTTAAGAAATTGGGTTGCAGATGTCTTAAAAAAAATTACATTTTCAATTGCAAATTCAATTTTAGTAAATTATACGAAGAATAAATAATTCATTTGTTAGGAAAAGAAAAATAGTTTCAATTTTTGTTTAGGAAATAAGATATTTTCAGAGAATTAATATTTTCGATTGTGTGTGAAGAACATTCTAATATTTTTTTTACTTAGTGTAAATAATTTAATATTTAATGCAATGTTAGAGATGTATTTAATTAGAAAAAGACTTACATCTGTGCTGTAAATTCTTCAAGAAAATTTATATTTTTTTCCAAATATGAAGCCTGTTCTAGTAAATTTCGCTATTTATAAATAATTAAATATTAATTGCAAAGATAAAGATATGTTTTATTAGGAAAAGGAAAATCACACAGACTTATATTTATAGGAATAAACATTTTTAGAAAATTTACAATCTCAATTAAGAAGCACATTCTAATTGTTTTCACTAAATATGAATAATCCAATATTTGATGCAATGATCGATTTTTTTTCTTCCTAGTTTACAAAGACGTTTATTATATTAGTAACGATTAATTTAATGATGGCTTGCGGAGTTATTCTGAATTTATTTTAACCTAAATGAATTTCCGAATAACATTCTCAAATTTGCACTATTCTAAGTAAATACTAATAAATAGACTCTTAACAAATAGACACACACACACAATGCGTATGATTATATTATGCTAATGTAATAAAATATATAAGAATAAAAATGAAAATGAGTTTATTAAAAAAGTACATTTCGCCTCCAATTTATGAAGATGTTCCAAAATGAGCTTTTAAAAATTAAAAAGCCAACAGTCGATACATTAAAAAAATAAAAAGAATATTAATAAAAATTGGGGGAAGTGTTCAAGTAACTCCCGTATGACTTGATAGCAGCGGTCACGGTCATAAGCTTTCGCTGGCTTTGTATTCGTCCTGTCTTGGGTTCGAGCCCTGATGCTACTAAAGATCCTCCTAGCAGAGGAGCTCATACACATTAAATCTGGTCGAGGTCCCAAGACCACCCACTGCCGAGGTTTGAAACTTAGGAGAGGAAGGAGCTAACTCAGGTGTCGTCCTACTCACTTGGCCGAAGTTTGAAGTTATAAGGTTAAATTTTTGATGGAATTTTAATGGAAGAGATTTAATTGAATTTTTTCATTTATTTGATTGAATAAAATAATTTCATAGTGTGTCAAACACAAGTTGGAAAATTTTCATTAAATTAAATAAAAAAGTTTAAAACTCTAACAATAGGTCATGCATTGGTAAAGATCAGTTTTTAATTTTCTTATATGCATAGAGTATTGAGTAAAACGAAATATATTTGGTTGGGGATTTTCCCCAAACAAGTCATTGTAGTTGTTAATGGTAAAACTTCCATTTCAGAACAAAAACATAGTGGCACAAAAAATTTCAGTTAACTTGAAGGAATAAATTTACATTGCAAAACATTTTAAGCCTAAAACTACTATATTTTTTTTATTAAATTTAAACAATTGATCCATACAATTGTCTAGGAAAGAAACCTTTTTATTTTAAACATAATATCTGTTTTTAATATTTATTCCATACAAATCGCTTTAAAGCAAGCATTTAATTTCACGCTCAATTATTTTTATATTGAATTGAATATGAAAAATATTTCCAACATTTCGTTGTATTAAATTCAAAATAAACGTTGAGGTTCTAAAAACGCCTGAGGTTCTAAAAGTCTACAAAATGTTTTGAATCAATTTTCCCATCACTTATTTTGAAGAATTCCATCAAGAATTTAAATCAATATTTACAACATCTCACATTGCTGAAATTTATTAAATATGGAATATTTTTAAATTTTCGAGAAAATATTTATTGAAATTTCCGCGAGGGAACATATTTAATTTACGATAACATTTATTTACTAACTATACATTTCGCAGAAAGTGACATTTAAATGCTTAACTGCGTTTTGTAAATACCATAGAAAAAATTAACAAATGCCAAATATCAAATTTTAAAATTATATTGAGTTCAATTATAAATTAATCGATAAATTATTAGAGTTTTTTATTATATAATCTTAAAATATAAAATTATTTTATAATTTTTATTAAGTGAATCGTTAAATGGCCCGGTAGCCTAGTGGTCACGATTTCGAATTCATGGCCAGTGTTGTTTCCGTCGCGTTGCGGGTTCAAGTTCAAAGACTATCTAAAACTCATTGTGGAGCGGGGTAGATGCAAGTTAAATCTACAGGACCTCAAACTCCTCACGTTAAAGTGACGTTGAAGTGAGGAACTCAGAATTCCTCATCATCCTCAAATCACCGTGGTTCAAAATACGAATTCCGTCGCCAATAGAATTCATGTTGCTTCCAAGACAAAATAAATTATTGGTAAATTATATCCCTGTTAAACTTCAGGTGCGATATAATCTACTTTATTCAAAACTTTTAAAAATTAAAGAAATAATTTTGTAATGTCAAATAGGGGGTGAGTGACGCACAACTCTAAAATCACAATTTCAATCTAATATTTTTATCGCAATCAAAAATATTCTTTACATTTATAATTATATTACCTACAATCAAATAGTGAAAGAAAATACATTCATATCTAACTATAAAATAGAATACAGTGTTTCATATTAAATTTTTAATTTAAATTTGTCTTATTCGTTCATTCTGTGCCACTACTTAGACACAATGACCGTTCAGTTCTGATTATTCCACAAATAAATATTTTACAGTGAGACAAAATTAAAAGTAACATTCGATTGGGATTCCGATAAAAATCATCTTAATTCATTTGCATAAGCATAATTATAGAAGAAAAAAACATCCTTATCTATTAGTAGCATAAGACGATGCATGACCGCCCTTATCACGAGTTCAAAGGGCACGACACAACCTCCAAACGTGTCCGTCAGACACTTACGCGTCCAAAGAGCGATATCCCTACTTTACCAAAATGGTTATCACTTACGTCAGATTTCAGTTACAGTAAATAAACAGTCTTACGACACACACGTTTTCAAGAAATCTCACCACGTTAGCATGCTACTGGGAAATCATTGGTTCCAAGCCATTAAGATTCATCTGGTGTGGGAATTGTTGTGGGGAAATAAAGAGCAATTTTCAACAGAAATATCTCGCTTATAGAAACAGTTTGTTTGCTGATCTGTCAATCAAGAAGAAACATTGAGTTAACCTTTGGTTAATGAAGAAATTGCTTCAATATAAATAAAAACAAAAAACTCTGCGGTTGGGATTTTTAGTTTCGAATACTCAGTGTTATCGCTCTGCAGTAGGTCTGTAGCTTAAAAGCGGACACTGATAGAGCAAGTTATATTTCTTTAGAAATCATCTATTTTGAATTAGATATCAAAGATCAATTTTATCTTCATAATTTAAACCAATTATTATTATTATTATATTATTCACAAAATTTTACAGGAAGAGCGGCTTTTATAATTGGAGCTCAGTAAATTATATATATATATATGATTGCTGTACACTGAAATTTTTCATACTGACTTTTCTTTTACTTTTTCAGTAATAACTAATATTTGAAATCCCGTTCTCCACATAAACATTATTTTCACTTTAAAAATGAAAACTGAAATTTAAAATTAATTTTGAAATGTGAATATAAGTGGGAGAAGCACTCTCCCCCCCCTTAAGAAAAGCTTCTCGCTACATCTTTGTATAATATATATATGTGTTGTGTGTGGTGGGGAAGGGGTATGTTACTGATTCAGTCACTTTTTAAAGAAATATTTTTTTAATTTTTAAAATCAAACATCTAACAAAATAACAGTTATTTAGGATTTCATGTAATCTTATGTTATCATACTGAAACATTTATTCACAAGATATTTCCAAAACTGTGAAAATGAAATTCATTTGTTCTAAATTAATCATTATAATTTTCATTGCAAAATTATTTATCACAAAAACTTTAGAAATTTTTTTGGGAATATTATATCAAAAGATTGACACCGTTTGCTTGGAAACTGCAGAAAAACTACTAGTTATACTCATTACCAGTCTATTTTGATGTTGTTTAACGATTCACCCATTGATAAAGGTTATCATCTTGCCTTTAATTTCCGCTTTCAGTCACATTTCTCGTCATTCTAATTACCAACTCAATGGGAGGTTTATAACAGTCTGATTTATGATGCTCTGTTTGAGTAGTTAATTATCCCACCTCCACGTGAAACATCTGTAATTTCGTTCTGTCAAATACATCTTTCCCTATCTAGTCTTAATGAACGAATAGCATCAAACCGTTTCATTCATCGGTTGGTGTTTTTACCGACTGGAAATTATTTTATTCCGGTTTCAAGCAGATATCGAAAAATTTGAATTTTAATTGGCTTTAATAACCTCGGTTATTTTTGTCACTCAAAACTCTACTAATGGTCGCTGAGGCGTCGCTGTTCTGTTTTTGAGACACTGTTAGTTTGAAAGTTTGTGATAGTATGTACGGTAATTGAAATAACGTTTCAAAATAAACAAAGACCTACCTAAAGGTTAGTTTTTTGAATATTTCTGATTGTCTTTTTCTACCTTACTCAAATGCCATACTTTTTCTACCTTTCACATAATGTGAAAACTTTAAGCCCCAACTTTAAGCCTCGTTGTCTAACTTAAGACGATCTTGAGGGTCAGAAAGCCAGACCACACTCTCAATTGTCAATAAATCTATAATTTTACAGCAATGCTACTTCCACACTCTCGAACATGATTAAAAAAAAAGGGGGGGACCATCGAATTATTACATTATAATTAATGTTGCTAAAGTGAAATAATTAAAAACATATAAAATTAAATTATTAAAATACAATTTCGTATCATTTGAAAAAAAATTTCTTCATAAAGATGGAATATTAACTTATCGAAAAGGCCTAAACGTATAGAAAAAGCTCAAGAGTTTTGTTGTTTTCCAGATTTAAAAATTAAGAAATTACGCGTTTTAAATTTAATTTGTTGTAAATGGTTCACAAATTGCTGTTAATTAGTTATTCTAGTTTTTTCGAATTAACCATTTTAATTTGTAGAAACATTAATATAATTTAATAAGGAACAGCATTGAAAATACTTCCAACTGAATTTTCACTCTCTCTCTCTCTCTCTCTCTCTCTCTCTCTCTCTCTCTCTCTCTCTCTC
>BMAW01127591.1:11034-76949 GCA_019974015.1 Nephila pilipes | reverse complement strand
CTCTCTCTCTCTCTCTCTCTCTCTCTCTCTCTCTCTCTCTCTCTCTCACACACACACACACACACACACACACACATATATATATATATTAATATTAATATTAATCTGAGGAAAAATATTAAAACTATTTAAATCGGCTTCAGAAAAAAGAATTTTTTTTAAAATAGCATATAAATCCACTGAATAAACCAACAACTTTTGGAAAGTTTTGTAAAAAAATATGGGGTCTGCTGGTAAACAAATTTTCTAGCCGTCCAAAAACGTAGGTGCGTTTCTTGTTAGCCGAAAAATAACTTCAAATGGAATGATCATTTTTTGTATAAAAATGACTTTTTTTTTAATTTGATGTTCGAAATTGTATATAATTACTGGTTTGTTGAGTTATCGCCCAAATGAATAATCCCTTGTTGGCGAAACGTACACCTAAAAAAAGGTACCAAAGTATAGACTAGAAATAATAATAGAAAATCATTGATAATGCGCACATAAAAATAGCATTGGAAAAGGAATATTTTAAAATTCTGAGCTTCTATGGTGTTTTGAATGTAACCTTTATGCGAATAGACAGAACAAATTCGTATGACAACTTTAAAATCCCCATCGAGGAACCAAATCAATCATCAATGTTTTTAAAGTTTTCCATATTGGAATTCATGTCCTCGTCATACGGCTTTTTCATTTTGGCTTTATGCGAGATTAAAATTTTGTATAACTTTTTGTTGGAAAAATGCTCACTTTCGACTCATATATGAATTGGCTAATATTCCGAAATATATTGTAGTTTATTTGCTAACATAACTGTAGATAATTAAATTTAAAAAGTTTTATTAAAAGTAAATTATTTTTAATTCATTGAAATTATCAAATATTTTTATTGAAGTGGATATTCTGCAAGTTTTTAGGAAAATTCTTTAATTACGCACTTAATAATTAAAAAAAAATTACATCATCTTATATGCATTATTAAAATAGATGATAAAAAAATGCCAGAAAATTCAGGAGAAAAAGTATTATTCATATTCTCTAAAATATATTTCACGAGAACTTCTTATGCTACTTATTTACATGTAAATGTTAGCAAAGTAAGTTGCATTCGAACTCATATGGTATACATATAGAAGTTTCCAGTGTAAACCTTAAAAACATTAAAAAGATATATAATAAAATTACATGTTTGAAAATAAACATTCAATTAACTTAGGAAATTTATTAGAATCATCAACACAAAATTAGTTAACACCAGTTGAGGTAAAAACAGAAACATAAGTTTGCCAGCATTTTTCCACAAATTGTAACTAGAAAATAGAAATACTGCCAGAAGCTGTTATTTTGTTAGCAAGGCATCTAAAAAAACAAAACAAGATTAAATAAAAATCATAACATTTATTCGTCCTAATCCTTGAAAGCTAATGAACAACTAAAGGAAAACCAAGCACTAATATAAATAGATCTCCAGCCCGTTCCAGATTTTGGAAAGAAACTCATAACATACCACCAACATTTAGAAAACGAACGCTTCACGTTTTCGAAGGTAGTTTTGTCCAGAATTCCTCCGGTAATTGATTTTAATCAAGCAACTTTTACGACAAAGGCAACGTCAGCAGTTAGCTGAATATCTAAGGAGAAGGCTAAGAGGTTGTCTCTTTAATTTAGCTTTAGTCCCTTAATTAACGTAATTTATAACTCCGTAAAGGACCAGCCTTCAACTTTGGAATCCGGAGAAGAATGATTGGTGGGCTGAGTTGTATCTATTTTAGTGGTAGTCACAAGTTGCTTGAAGTTTAGTAATCAGTTAACGTATAGCAGTGCGTCCATTTATTCGGATTGGTATGAAAGAGAATTCAGGAAATATTAAGGTATTAAACATGTTAGATCATGACGATTTATTTTTAGACCCATTCACGACTGAATTTAGAAAAACTCTATTTAAATATTATATTTTATTAACATATCTTGACATTTGTAAGACTGTGACATCTGCCTCTCGTACTAAGCTCCACACTCATTTATAAGTCTAATTAAATAGTCAATAAAGTAGCAAAATCCAATGTAAGACACATCAGAAAACAAATCCTTTTATTATATGACAACATATATATAATTTTATTTCGTATATATGTAATTTTATTTCGTTTATAAATATCTAATAGAATTCATTTCACTTCTAATCTTTATTTAATTTACCTAATCACGTTTCATTTTCGTTCATAAAGATTTCTTATTTTATGCAAACTAAATTACCAAAAAGTCCCCGAGGTTAGTGAAGAGAAAAGTGCGAATAGCCTAACATCACAAGTTGACCACACAAGATACTAGAATATAAATGTAAAGACACACACACACAAAGAAATATTTAGATTATGGGATTAATTACTGGTATTTATTGCTTTTAATATTCGTTGTTAAAATAATTTAAATAAAATTAACTCTAACGGAACAATAAATTTTAAACACCTTCCTTTCACTAATTTCCGTAGTCATTATTCGAAGGTTACAAAATAAAAGTCTAGGTATGCAATGTAAAAGAAACAATCTGATTTGATTTCAATTTTTATTTCTGCTTTAATTATGAATAATTTACTAAATAGTCTGCCTATCTGTCTATTAATCCTCATGACGTCTGAAATTTAGTTAAGAATTAATAATTAAGTCCTAGCTTACCAACTCACTCGGGTTCGAACGAGTTTAACCCCAAATACTGGAAAACGGATCAAGGGGGTTCAATAATTTCCGCTTAACTGGAGACAACCCGAATTATCTTTTATATTTAGAATTTGACTATTGGGACCGGCTCTCACAATTTTGAACCTCGGTCAAGTGACGAAGATGACATCTGAGTCGGTAATTCTATCTTCCATATACGCCAACAAGAGGACTTGGAGCTTCGACAGATATTAGAGGCATTATCCCCGCTACACGGTGGATGTTTAATGGTGTCAGGACTTGAACTCAAGACTCGACGGTAACAATGCCACTCGCTAGCTGGCTACCATGATCGCATTCTAAACATGAAAAAGGTTATGGGCACGATCATTGCATAGTAAGAATTTGCACTTTTACTTTGGGATCCACCTTAAACATACTGATATGATTAATGAAAATGTCTTCAGTAACTTAGTTTTAAGGAATCTATGACAATATACACTTAATACGTACAATGAATACAATAATGAAAACAATGTTTTTTTTTAATAATAATACATTGATTATTATTTCTTACATTTTCCCTTTTTAACCTTATTTAAATTACTATACCTTATTTATTAACACGATTATTTATTTGCCTTTGAGCCATTAACAACGATACCAAATTTAACTTCGAGAAGAATTGGGAAAATTATTGCGGATGTCATTTTTTACAACAGTACACACATATTATTTTATAGGACACAATTAAGTTATCTTTTGAATGCTTAGAAATATTTCATCTCATAGTAAACAATGAAATATTAAATTTATTTAAAGTATATAGCAGAAAATAATGTGATTAAACGAGCAAGATTAACACATTTTACTCCTTAATGCAGGGTCTCTAACCTCAAGCCCGTTAGAACCTCCACAGACGGTTTTACGTGTGCAAAACCACAATAAAAACTATTTAAGTATTCAATAAAATATTATGTTACATTTTATAGCTCGTAATTAATTTCTTTAACATATATAAGCTTAAAAGTAAGAAAAAAAATATTATTTTATTATTATACGTTGGTCATTTTTTTAGCTATTTTTCTGAGACTTTCCTGTTTGACCGAGATTGTCAATGATTTTCAAAATCTTATGGAATTTCTAAGGTATTCCTCATACAAATGAAAAGGGATAATCAACATAAAGTTAGAGAATGCAATAAAGAATAAGTATGTTTCGCTTTTGAAACAAGAAATTAAACAGTAATAAAAATAAGTGACAGGGAAATAATTACATCAAAATAATCCAGTATTCTTATGATTCGTAGTCAAAATAAAGATTAATATTTATTTACTAAATTCTGCTTGAAAATTTCTTCAAGAGTAATTCTCTCTTTTAAAATTTCGCATTGGCCTCAGTAATTTAGTGATCATGAAAGAACTCGCGGTTGGCATTATTCCCGTCTAATTGTGAGTTTGAATCCTGATGCCACTAAAGATCCTCCATGAAGCGAGGTTGATGCATGTTAAATACATCGAGGCTTCAAGTCCTCCCGTTGGCATTATGTGGAAGTTTGGAGAGGGAGGTGACACTTCGGGTGTAATTTTCATCACTTGATCGAGTTTCAAAATTACGAAACCCGCCAGTAATAGCTCTCGTATTGCTTCTGCGTGTGAAGTTAATAAATAATCAATCAATCAAATTGAATGTCTCACAATATATTATCATTTAAATTACAATTTATAAGTTACATATAAACTGTACAAATTATAATATAATTTTTTTAATTACAATAAAATGTATGTGTATATGCATACAAGCTAACATAAATGGCATAAAAGAAAATTTATGATGTATCGGATCTCTTCATTTAGAGAGCAATGTATCAAATTGGTTATGACAGAGAGTTTATCAAGAAAATTTGGAATGATATTTCAAACTAATTTTAACTACATTTTTCTCTTCTTTTCTTACAATAAATATGAATAATCCATTTAATTTATAATATGATTCTAAAAGTAAACACAGACATAAATTTTTTGAAAACTGATTCGAAATTTGAAATTTTATCTCATTAAGTTCGCGTTTCTTCATTGTAGAATATGGGAAACAACTTTATAGAACAAACATACGTTTTCGATATCAAGAATAAAAAAGAGTTTCTAACATATTTTCAGAGTTTCAATTTACTGTTAGATTAAGAAATAATTTAGTATAATAATTCATGGGAAATTTCTAAAGTTTCCTAATTATATATTTTAACTTCCAAAGAATGACTTCGTGATTATTATCGGCCAAGTAAATATTTTCGCCCCAAATATTGTATTTTACAATTTATTTTTGTGAATTTTATTTCCTCATATTCGTATAACTAATGAATATAGTAATTTTCATTCCTTTATAATGTGACAAAAAAGAAGTAGATGAAGAATTCTTAATAAAAAGGGCTTAAATTATGATAAGTATTTTAAAAGAAAAGCCAATTAATGCATTCTAATAACCTGTAAAATGTAATGGACTGAAAAAATTAAATTTTCGTGTCATTAAAATCTGAATTTTTGACATATTTTGTAAATTTATTTACTACATGTATTGGAATATCGCATTTAATAGACTAATTCAAGCATTGTTTTATTATTTCATTCAAACAACTGTTTGAAAATATTAAAAATAGACAGTTATATCAAATAAAGATAAACGAAGAGATAATCGGTTTTATAAAGGAAATATCGATAAAAACCTTTTTACAATTATTCACCAATTTATTCGCAAAGCAAAAATATTTTGAGAGACATGTATTGAAATAAAAGCTCTATCAAGCATTATATATTCACCTACTTCATAAAACAATTTCCACGAATTCGGAGTAACATATCGTGATTCAATGAAATATTAGTTCGTGATGAGCTTAAATATAAATTGTAGCTATATTAGAGAACGCGAAAGAAACTGTTTCGATGATTATCTGTGACTGAATTTGATAATAATGACGTTTATTTAGTTACAAATTACTACCCTTCCATCGGCTGAATACTATCTATACATTTAAAATTAAAAACAACACAAAACGGAAAAAATAATCTTGGTGTGACTGAATTTCCAAAAAAAAAAAAGTAATAGTGACTACCAACGATTTAAGAAGCTAAACCTTTCTTGTGTTCATGTTATAAGATTTCATTTGTTCTAAAGAGTTTCTTATCGTCTGTTGTTTAATATAATTTCAGCAAAATTTCCTTTTCAAATGATGTTTGAAACGAATTATGAAATAAAATGTACTTTTATAATAATAATCATTTTTAGTAAAAATGGAACAAGAGAAATAAGTTACTTGTGTTCATGACATGATATATCATTTGTTCTAAATGAGTTTTTATTGTCTGATCATTAATATAATTGGAAGAAAATTCCCTTTTCAATTAATGTTTGTTTGAAAAGAACTGTGAAACAAATAGTACTTTTATAATAAAAATCATTTTAAAAAAAATGGAATAGGGAACGCAATTTCTTTTCAAGTAAAATATAAATCATTTATATATATATATATAATTATTACTCTAGCTATAATATATTTAATATTATTTTAAAAGCTTTTAAGCCGATGAAAAAGTTTACAATTAAAATCTGTACTTTTATGGCTCTAATACAATCGAAAAGAGTTTGAGTTTTTGTAATTAACAACAATCCACGCGTGATAAAAATATTTTGTAAAATGGAAAAATGTGGTAATTAAGATTATGAATAAAATATAAATATCATACAAAACTAGCAAATCAATTTCTACTAATTGAATATCGTCAAAGAAGTTTTATTTCTATTTATCTTAATATGAAATATTTGAAATATAATTGCCAGAATTTAATGAGAACCCCGACGTTATTCGAACAAAAAACTTAGCGTGTCGAAAAATGTAAGAAACTAAATTCGTTAAAAGCATATTTTACGGCTTATACTTCATTTCATACGGCTAAAGAAATTTTAATTCAGAAAGTATATAGTATATGTATCTGAAAACATTTTAGATTTTAAAAAAACTGTAAATCTTTAAATCTGAAAAAAATATTGTCAAAAAGGTCAAATAATTGTGGAATAACACACACACACGCACACACACACACACACACACACATATATATATATATATATATATTGCTAAATGCTAAAATGGTTTAAAAATATTCTAATAGAAAATGTAACTTTTAAAGTGAGAATATTGAAATAAGAAATGAAGAGAAATAAGAATTGACTTTAATTTCTCTCAAAAAAGTTATTTTTACTAATTGATCTTATTTATTTTATTTATCTTATTTTTATTAATTGATCTTATTTATTTTATTGATCTTATCTTTATTAATTGATCTTATTAATTTTCAGGAAAAAAATATTACATACTTTCAGATTCTATACAATTTCTACAAGGCATCTGAACAAAAATTCAGCATTTAATATTATGAAGAATCTCATTATTATTCGGAAATAATGCGTGAATTAAATATTTATGTCGGTATTTTTATCTTTCATGAACTTTTTTATAGTGATGTTAATGAACTCTAACATTAATAACATATCCTTTTGCAGTTAGAATACTTTACAAACGGTGTGCATTAATTTGAAAGGTTTTGTGTAGATAGTTTTGTCTATTTTTCTTGTTATACAGTATGTAAGTTTTCTTTACTATAAATATAATGCGTTTTGACATATTTTACAACTGAAATAACAAGTTTTATATCACAATATGATCGAGTAATTCAGGTGGTGTGTGCAACCATAACTTAACAATTTTAACCGTATGCTTTGATTCGTTACCTTGTTGACATATTCAATGCAGCCTTAAACCCAATTTCAGAAGAATAATGTAGTTAAAAATAATAGTCTTCTGAAGTAAATGAACTTCGTTTTAAATTATTCTACAATACATCTAGCATTTCATTTTATCCACGACTTTCTTTATCGATAAAAATTTATTTCCCCTTGGTTTAAAGACATACAACCCCTTACAAGAACCAAACCATATCTTTGCTTGACAATGAGAGTTGCGTTTGGAGTTTAGGGGTTCCGCCAAACCTACCACCAACCACTATTTCTACAAACGTTGGAAACTTATCTTCCTTTTGTTGTAGTAATAGATGAGGGTATTTTTACAGTGTTCACTTTACGAGTTTGTCCAATATCTCGAAGGATGTTTATATTGATCTTTGAACTGAAACATTTTTTTTTTTTCTCATTCTTCCAAGCTTGTTTGCAATTTCCCCACAGTCTTTTTTTTATACTTCTGGATAATCTTTTGTACCATCCGTGACTCGCTAAATTTTCTTTACAATATCACGAAGAAATTTGCCTACCTTAGACATTAGAATTATTTCCCGAATTTAAATATAAATTTCAGATCCAGAACTTATTTTCACATTTGAAATATTTTTTTCTCGTTTGGAAATCAAATATTAGTATCCGAAAGAAACAAGACAATTAAACTGAATATTTACAAAAAAATAATAACGGTAGCAAAATTGTAATTTTTATAGAATGTATATTCAATTTAATGACCCTAAGATTTGAAGCTTTTGACATAAATATTTTTTAATTAAAATATTATGAATTATTCATTTGTTATTGTTTAGTCTAATACATTTTGTATAATCTGCATTTTATTGTTTCTATAAATATTAAGCAAAATAATATTTAATAATACTCTTTTTAGACCTTTAAAATCAAGAGGTGTATACTCAATTTTGGGAGGTATTATATGTTTATGTAACATTGCATTCAAATAAAAACATAATTCGAAACTTTGTTTCTTTCAATAAAATTATGTACTAATTTATTTTTTATGTTCTAAATTTTCTTTGAAATAGATTCTCAGTTTCTTATTTTTCAAAAAAGGTAAAAATTACAACTTTCGAATTCCAATATGTTTTAATTAGTTTCGATTTACTTAATTAGATAATAAGAGGTGTCTTTAACTCAGTAATAAATAAATCTATCAATAAAAAAGAAATACATAAAAAGATTTATTCTAATTCGCACAAATTTACTGAGAAAAAAAAAAAGCACTGAGTAATTTCTTTTACTCTTAAAACTCGATTTTCTCGGTATCCAATCGAGAAATTCTTCTTTTAAATTAAGTTACAGAATCGACTTTCTTAGGAGAAAAATCGTCATTAAAGTCACGTTCAGCATCTTCAAAGAATAGAGTCGCCATTTTTGTCATCAAAAAATGCCCAAACGTCTCAAGGTTGCCAACTAATCTTAGGTAAAAATAATATTAACAAAAATAAATGTTAGTGTAACCGGAGGTCAACTGTAGAGACGAACTTTTAAGGTGAGAAATATTTATTTCTTTTCGATAATAACCACAATTGAATATTAGATCTGTTTATTTTCACTTTAGGTTCTAACAAAAAACTATTAATTGGTTCATCAATACAACTGTAAATTCTAACACGTATTTGTCTCGTGATGTTGTAAGAATATCATTAAACAGAATAATAAATACAAATATTAGTCGATTCCATGCTTAAAAAATATATCTATTGAAATATGGGCAACTTAGTACTGTTTAAATATAATTAAATTGAAATAATCTCTTAGAAAAGAGAGAAAAAATATTTTTTTTAAAATAAATATTGAGAATATATTAAATTTTATAAAAAAAAAAAGTTTAATCAGTCTCAGTTCAATTTTAAAATTTATTTATTTATGTTTTAGAATTTTTCATGCATGATATTAAGATTATAATTAATTCCGAAAGAATAAATATGCAATGACACTTTTATCAGCTCTTATTTCCTATGATAATTCTCATAAATAAGATTTAAATGAACTTTAAAATTTTTGTATTTGTAAATTGCTTACTTTTTAAATAGCAGCTGGACCAATTTTTTAAGAAATATTCGATTCAGAATTTTTTAAACAGATGTTTCCTTGAATGAAGAATCGTCAAGTAATAAAATATACGATTTAACAAATTATCTTGAAAATACATGATGTTCTTATTTAACGAGATATATTTTTGACTTAAATTCACGACGAGTATTTAAGTAAATGTTAAAAGAATTACAATGTTCACGATTTTTTTTTTTTTTTTTAAAAAAGACTTTACTTCAATGTTAGGAAACGTAACGCTGGATATATTCGAATCGCAAAAAATTCTTATGGTATGGGGAAAAATTCGGAAGCATAAAAAGAAGCATAATAACATTTTTCAATAAAATCTATAACAATAAATAACATTTGCATAAATTTATTTATGATATACATAACGTAACGTTGCAAGCACACAAAAGAAAAAGTGACAACGAGAGTTTGGAGTATGTGCTTATTGCATCAAAGTTTAATGTATTTCTTGCAAATTATGTATATTTCTATCCAGTATTTTCTAACGATAAAAAAAAAGAATAAGTTAACAAAGAAAGAAAAAATTTAGCATGCATTGAGCTTTCGTATGATTGATGATTCAAGAATGGGTAGGCAATTTTACCAGAAGGGGCACGTTTTCTATACGTATTTTACAAATTCAAAAATAAATCGATGAAAAGAAAATGCAAGTTTCCTAGATTATATTTTCGTAATTGGTAAAGAATGGATAAAATTTAATACATCTAAACAAAATTCTGACTTACGTTCCGCTTATGTGTTTAAGAATTATTGACAGAAAACTATCAGTAATAACTTAGTATTTCGAAAAATAAAATACAATGGAAATATATATAAAAATTCTTAGTTGTAAAAAGGGTATGTTATAATTTTTCTCCTTTATCTAGATTCAAAAGTACAAATGTTTCATATTTAAAACGGAGATTATTTTTTTATCGCCTAGAATTTCTTAAACGTTAGGTTATTTCTTGTTCTTATCCAAACTTTCATTCAAAAATTACTTAGAATTTTTAGTTTGCTTACATTTGAACTGGGTAACAATTAATTTTATTCATAAATTTTAATGCAAAAGCAGTTTCTTTTACACCATTTTCCCGACTTATGACTCTCCGCAATCACGACCACAAAAATAAATAAAAATATTAAATAAGGAAATAGATAACAACGTTAAAGAGTATAGTAATGTATTAATTTTTCATATTATACACACTATAAATATGCATTCACAAATTAAAATCTTGTGTTTTATGAACTAGTTTTATTACTCATTTGAATGAAAACAGAGTTGAAATACATGAACTGATCAGATCAGTTCGACTTACTATAAACCGTATATTTCTGAATGTAAACCGGTCCGTGTTTTAGCTTTTTTTTTTTTTTTTCAAAACTCTATCGAACATTCTAATCCAATATATAAGCCGAAATGAACAAAACTCATGATACTTACCGCATTTTGGGGGCGAAGAGTAGAACATAAATTCTAGTATGGAAAGCATTAAAAATGATGATGTTATGTATCTAGGCAGCCCAATGAGTGAAAGAGAATGTAATGATAGATTCTCATTGGATTCTGTCACGGACTTTAAAGTATTCATATGACTTTTACTTTTTGCGAAAAGGTTGCATTCAAAACACCCAAAATAGCTAAAAATTAAAGCAATATTCCTCTTCCATTGTTATTTTCATATCTGTATTATCTACAGTACTTTATTATTTCTTTTAGAATGCGTTTAGATTCTTTTCCGTTAGCAGAGTGCAAAATTCATCAATACTAAAATTTTCATTTTGACAACAATTTAACAAGAGGTAGCATAAACTCTTTCAAAAATTAAACAGCTCATTCTTATAAAAAGAATGATAGCGTCACTTAAAATTAAATATTTTGCAAACATGAGACGTATTAGTATAAACTAAAGAGGTAAAAACGCGCTAAATTTGGCGATTTATCGCTTGCGCGCAACTAACGGTAAAGTACCTACGATTTTTCAAACCAATGAATCCATATATAAATCGAATCCGAAATTAGGTTCAGAAACGTTCCAAAAATTATCGGCTTTTACATGGAAATTTTCGGTAAAAATAGAGAATAAAGAAAGGTAACAACGTAAAGATATATGACTTGCAATAGAGAATAATATTCAGTATTTTCCCCGTTAAATGCACTATTTATATTTTCAAAATTTGAAGTTTGTGTATCATTGTAATTTTTAAAACTGCTTTCCATAAAAATATAGTTGTTAAATATGAACCGATCGAATCATTTCAACTTGAGACCTGTTAGTTGGAACAAATCTCGCACTTTAGCTAAGAATTTACATTTGTTTCATTATCGTTGTAATAATATATTATATATATATATATATATATATATATACTGAAAACTTCTTTTATTTGGTATTTAAGGGTATCGAACTTTATTTAGTAGTTATTTCTAGTATGAGTAACCGACCTCAAATTTAGCAATTGCTATTCTAAATAAGAAAAAGAAATAAATAGAAAAAATAAGCTAATAAATTGCTTGGAATTATATTTGCTTATTTATACGTGATTTATTCAATAAAAAAACATTTAATGTGCTTTCAAACCAACTAGAATATTAAATTAAAAAACTTTTTACCCAACCAGTATTAAATTTAAACATTTCTGTTCTTAAAAGTTTCTAATTAATCTATCATCCAAACATATTTAACTTGGTTAATTTATTACATAATTTTTATGCTAGTTTATCACTCTAAAATTTCGTAAAATCAAATTTAATGTGGCTATATTGCAGTTTTATGTCATTGTATCATCTCGTTTGTCTCAATGAGTTGAAAATTCTTGTAATAGTGCCGTGTTGAATTGAGTGTCTAGAATCTAAATCCTGCAAGCTGTGAATATAGGAATGTAATTTTGTTTCTTCCCGACATTGAAAACACGCCGTTCCAAATTTTTAAAGAAATAAAAAACGTTTACAATTAAAAAACGTGTACAATTGATTATAAAGATTGCAGAAAAAAATTCAAAACCATTATTTCAGCCAGAAAAATCTGTCTTCTGGGATTGTAAAGAGATTCTCCATATTAAAGTTTTGCCCCAGGAGGAAGCAATTATTACTGAATGGTGCCGAGGAACCCAAAAACATTTACAGGATGATAAAATAGGGGAATGCGAAAGATTGCAACGTGTTTGTTTTATGACAACGTCCTTCCCCACGCTACCAAAACCGCAAAGTAAATCTTAGACTTATTAGGTTGGGACATCAACAAACCACCCCTCTCACTGTCCTAATTTGGCACTTTCAGAGTTTCATCCGTTCCCTTCTCTGAAATCATTTATGGGTGAAAAAAGATTTTCAACCGCCGACGAGGGCCATCAAACAAAGACCCAATAGGTGATGGAGAATTTTTTGACACAGTTATCATAAAGTTTATCTCACGGCTCACAAAATGCACTGTGAAGAAAGGCAACTACGTCGAAAAATAGAATTTGATGTACGTTATGAATTTGCTAATTTTTCAGAAATTTAACTTTTGCTATTTTTAAGAAATTGGGTACTCTTATTCAATTTCTTAAAATTCGTAAAGCTCCCTCGCACATTTAGAACGAAAATATAACTGATATATATCTAATATTTAACGCGAAGACAGCTATCTTAAAACGTAATAAATTTTCTTAAAATGGTGTCAATTGAAATGGTGTTCCTTTATTTTTATAAGATCTTACACGAATTTGTTTTCCTCACTAAAATTATTCAATAAATATTAAGAAAAGCGATATAATTGAAACACGCGTTTGATTATAAATTGCTAAAGGCAACAGAATCACCATTACTTATCTATACTTCGGAAAATAGTAGATATCATCTATCAAATGAAATTTTGATTAATTATATATATGTATACAAAGAGAAAAATGAAGGGAAAACTTCCTGAACTAAAATTAATTAATTACAAATATAAAAAACTAATTATTATTATTTCCCGTTACTCAGACAAGTCATTTCTGTGATAAGAAAGTTTTATTAGACTTAAACAGCAAATCAGTTCTATACATTTATTTGATCTCTTTGAATAGTAATCGAAATTCTCGATGAATATTTACCGAATGATTTACTTGTATTTAATTCCTTCACCAAATAATCAATTACGAATAATTCCCTTTTATAATCTACAAAATAAATTAATTTGTAAGAGACAGAATATGTTTGTTATACATGTAAAACTTCGGAAAGCTATATATAACGAAGGAAATATCTAAAAAAATATCTTTTAGAATAGACCATTTTTTAGACCGTACGGTAATATTTTAGTTTTTCTTGCTTCAATTGCAGCGAATTTTAAAAGCAAAATAAATTATTTAACAGCGTTTTATAGAAAACTTTATTTATGGTTATTATGATGTAATTGTTTTCAATAATTAACATTTCCCTTTTAAATCTTTAAACATATGTGACTACTGAAAATCAGGTATAATTTTACATAGGATATAGTGAAAATTAACATAATTATGAACATAAGTCTTATTCTAAAATATTTGTTTCATTGCTATTCAATTTTGAGTATTTTGTTCCTATAAATCACATACTTCATATAAATATTTACTATTATTCCACGAACAAACTAGACACGTGGACATGATCATTTTATTACAAATATTAAAATTAATGCCTTTTAAATTTTTCATATAGTTTAATAATTTATGATTCTCTGTATTGTTTTCTTGTATAATAAGCAAAGTACTGCAATCTCTTTCTCTCGTACTGTTGCGTTATCTTTAAATATAAATAATTAATATGTCAAAGATATATTATGATTCTTTGTCCTATATTTTTGTACAATAAGCATGGTTTTAGAATCGTATAATTGTGATATTATTAAATATATATAATTCATATTTCGAAGAATTGAAGTAATGCAAAAAAAAAAAAATTATTATAGTCCCCACGATAATGGAAGAAAAAGCTCAAGTTTTATAAATTTTTCTTCCTTTTTTACATTTTGAACCAATTCTTATTACGGAATACATCGAAATAGTGCTTTATGTATTAAATTAAATGAAAGCTCGCAAATTTCGCTACTAAATGGGGAAATATGTAATTATCAATAAATATAAATTAAAATATTTCGTATTTTTTTCCTTTTATGTCTCAGATATGAAAACTGCACATCTTTAAAATTAGAATAGCATCGCAAATACCATTTCCAATATTAAATATGCTAATATAGATACTCGTAATTATCTCCGATTGCCATAATTTAAAAGAATGGATACGAAAGTTCTCCACGTGTGTTTTATGAGCTACTTAATTTGTTACGAGATAAGCTGTTATCGTATTACTCGTAAACTTCAACCCGATTTTAAAAAAAGATATATTTTTTCCTGAATACATATAACAGTTTATATTTTATGTAAATGATTTATCTTTTTTTTATTAACAATAATTTACATTTGGTTATGTATGGGTTCCTACATGCGCCCATGTACAATTTATATTATTATTTATCGCAAATAATAATGTTAACATAAATTAGTTATATTTAATTACATATTATTCGTATATTCATTTTATAGATCAATATCCGTCCAAATCGTGTGTTGTCACAAACATGTTAAATACCTCCATCTGATTATCTAACCTGGAGCTCATTTTGAGGACAAAGCTTATATTATGAGTTTTCTGTATATTCAAGCAGACATACTGATTAGATGGGTATCATTTTTGGGGAAACATGGTATTTAATTTTACAATACATTGTTGCGGTTTTTACGCGTTCTTTTTAACTTTATATTTATAAATATGGAATTTTGTAATCGATTTTTCACTGGTTTATTGATGTGTTATAGGTTCTTGAAATTTATACAATTGTGTTTTCACGTTGAGACAATGCAATATTTTAACAATTTAAGAACTTATCAATCACTCGACTGATTTTAAATAAATTTCTATTTCATATGAGACAGCGCTCTCTGATAGTGAACTTTGTAAGCAAAAGAAAGATACGATTACCATCTACTAAGATGTCTCCAGTAGGATCTATTCAGTTAGTGAAATAAGATGATTGAGGCCGTGGATGAAAATAATTAGAAATTCTACAAATAATTAAAATAATGAGTAATTATTTAATTACTCATTTTTATAGTTGATTGCATTAAAGCATAAGTCGTAGAAAATAATTAGAAACCATTTATTTGAAAGAAAAAAAAAAAGTTTTCTTTAGTGTACTAAAAGTTAAAAAAATTTCTTATAAAAAAATTCAGAATTCAAAGTAAAAATCGTGAAAGGGTGAGGTGCTGATAAAAATAATCTAAAAATTAAAATTCAATGTGTTTCAAAATATATCTTAACTGTTATCGATTGCATAGGAGTTTTCTTTTGACCTTCAGAATTTTGATGTAATAACTTTCTACATTTTTGTGCACTGATATACTCTTGTATTCTTAAATTTGTTTTCATGAATAATTTCTTAAAAATTATTCCAGAGAGATCTATTTTTATTAAATTAAGTACTTCATATGAAAACCACATTTGTAAGATTATCAACACGCTGAGGAAGTGTAATTATGTCCAATTTTAGCCGCAGAGTTTTAAGCATCCAAAACAACAAGTGAATCGGTTACGATGACGTCTTAAAGACGCAAGCTAGGCTTTTCCGTTTGTCTTTTGGAAAAAAATGAACGCTTGCGTAACTTAGGATAAACACCGTACTGGTAATGAGATATAATAGATCAAAAGGCACGCGTTCTAAAATTTATCAGAAGAAAAACGTTCAATTAAAAATTTATTAATTATGTTAAAAGTTATTTACATTTTAATCCTTCCATTAGTGATTACTGATTTTTTTAATTAGTGATTAGTGATTTTCCTTTTTCGTATCAAATTTTGCTGTTAAGGTGCTTTATGTATTATGTATGAATTTGTAATTTTACCCCGAGTTATCACGGGAAAATGAATAATTTACCCGTAACAGGTACACACGGTCAAAAAAAATTAATATAAAATTATTCCTTCTGTAGGATATTTATTTGTTTGATTTTATTGTATTTTATATATCTTAAAGTTTTTATTTTCTCCAATAAATGCAACGGTTGGTGAAAAAAAATTGCAAATATTTCTGAGATGGTTAACTAACTTATTTTTATGTTTTCAAAATGCACAAAAAATAAATAATAGAAAACCCTTTTGAAAATTAAAAGAAATTTGAGGAATGATTTATTTGTTACAAAAAAGTATTTAAATTTAAAAAAAGTTGTTGCATTTTTTTAATCGTATAAAGAAGTAAAACCTGCAGAAAAGTTAATTTTTTTCTATAATGCTATTTAATGAAAACATTTTATAGTCTGCGTATTTTAATAAACTTCATGGATTAAAATATAGCATTTTATACGTTTTTAATGTTTATATCTAATTCAGATAGTTTGCAACAAATCCTAATTGTTTGTATTACAAAATTAGTATTTGACTTTTCAAATGTTAAAGTTTTGAATAAGTTATTTTCTATTATATATTTAATTATTATATTTCCATTCAACATAAATGAGTCAGTAAATAATTACAACTGATAGCGCCTGAAAATGATATGCTGTTTCAAGATAAGAAATAAAAGGATAGCTAAAAATGAAAATTATGACTTTTATTACTATTCTTTTAAGTCTTTTTTCTCCTTTTTGAGCAATGAAAAGTAATTTAGCTCAATAATAAAAACTAGAACAAGTTTTCTTGCCTTAGTATTTTAGTGGTAATTTCTGAAATATATATTTCATGTTTTGCCTTTAGTCAAAATATTTTTATATTCATATCACTTGATAGCTTAAAAAAGCAAAGATGTTTAAGTATTAGTAATATTAATTAACTACTAACATCAACATTTTTCTTTAAAAATATATTTAAAAAACTTAACAGTGAACATTTCTTTTGATATTTTAAATTATAAGAAATAAAAAAAAATTAATCTAATTGTGGTAAAGCTAATATAACATTAATTAAGTATATGTAACGTAATTTTTATATAACAGCATATTTAATTAAATTAATATCTTATGCGTTTTAACTACTTTCAAAATGCTATCAGGATTTTTATTATTGTTTTCGTTTAATTATGTATGAAAAATATTTATGCTTCAAAAATAATTCATTAAGATTTCAAAACAGAAAAAAAAAAAAAAATATTTAAAGCAATGCTTTGGTGCAATTACTTAAGATTATTTTAATTTAATTTTCTAAGACCTTCAGAATCTACATTTCATAAATAAAAATCGACCAAAATATTTAAACTAAATTTGATTTAAAGAATATCAAATAACCTGTGATAAAAAACAATACCGCAGGCCATAAAATAAATAGCTCTGTCAATCTAAACAATTTAAATTTGAAAGAAAAAAAGGAAGGCACTCACTTACCCCATATTGTAGATACAACTTCGTAATAAACCATATATAATTATCGTGATTATCCAATGCAATAATTCATGATTAGGGTGTCTTTAAAATCAGAATAAATACACACACATTAATTTTTTCTCAAAATTGTTCTCACATAAAAAGAAAAATTTTCAACCCTAATTTTTCATCATCAATTTTAAAGGGAAAAAAAAAGATCCAGTTTGTTAAGCAATGTTTTTCGCTCTTTTTCGCCTGATGCAGTAGAATGCTGATCAAAGAATCACGTGGTCTAAACTGATTTCAGGAGCAAATCCACTGGGTCTTTTTTAAGAGCTGGCTCACTTTCATAAGAAGCCAAGAAGTTTTTGGCGACCGCCAAAAAACTTCGAACGGGACTTGAGGAAGTTCTTAAAAAGTTGTCGAATCCCAGCTTCCGACTCGACGCGAAGTCGGGTATTGAGGAATTCGAACGCGTTACGAATTTTTCTCGTCCAAGAGGTTGTCAACAAACTTCGTCAGGGTTGTTCTGTGAAAGGCGAAAATGGGTGTTTTTAACCTTAACCTTTTTGCGGTTCTATAGCAGAGGGTGGGGAAAAGAGATATGAGCACGTGGTTCTTTTTAGAATTCGTAATCGTTCAATTAATTATTTTTTTTTACTTTTCATTTTCGCTTTATTACGAACAAGTGGAGTCAAGTTTCCTGTTTTCTTGAATGTCAATGAGTTATGATTTTATTATTAATATTTTTTAATTGAACAAAAGTTGAAATCTATGTCAGCAATAAGGAATGGGAAATGAGGTATTTTGTATTGTTGACTTCTTTGATGACAAGATATTGAATTCAGGGGTTGATTAAAAATAAATGAAGAGACTGTTTATCAAGATAACGCTCAGGTGACGCTGCATAGAAAGAAAATTGATGATAATATTTTGTGACAATATGTGATTGATTGGGGAGGGACAAACTTGTTTTTCCGTTGTTTATTTACACGCGTCTAATTATTTATGTATTTTTTTAATCATCAATCATTAATTAAAGATATTACGAGTATCATTATTTAAATGCAAAATCGTTAATATTTTATTATACAGAAGTATTTTTCATTAAAATTTAGAGAAATGTAAAACTTTTCAAAAATTTCTATCAATTAATTCAATTAAAAAACAGAATTAAAATAAATATCTAACTCTGAATTCAATAGTTCTCAACGTTTTCGTCTCGGACCAACGGTTTTGAATTACTGCTTTCCCATGGTTCTCTACGTTAAATTAAAGCATTACTAATGAGAATTAAAAGATAACAATGAATAAAACATGTGTTAAATTAGAAAAAAAATTGTAATGTACGTACAATTTGCCTCTCAAGAGGTCAAATTCATTATTGGAAAAATAATTATGGAAGGTTTTATGATATTCCGCGGTGCCCCTGTAAAGACGCCGTAGCTCCCCAGGTTGCATCGGCGCACGCTTTGGATACCATTAGATTAATCGGTCTTAAATAAACCTTTAATGCTTAATCTATGCTATTTTTTAAAGGAAAAGAAACATAAACTCATGAAATTTTCATAAAACTTAATCAAAAATAATTTTTGATATGCAGTTGTATCAAGTGCATGATGATTTAAAAAAAATATACAAACTGCTTGAATTTTTTTAACTGAGTTATTTAATTTTTTAACTGAATTAATTAACTAGTTATATTTTTTTTATTTTGTGTGTAGTTAATTACCTTTTTTAAAAAAAATGATAACTAATACATTTTAGTTAGTAAATGCTTGAATAATTTATCGAAACTATCAAAATCTCTCTCTCTCCCACACATTCATACACATACGTGTTGTATGAATTTTTTTATTTTACAATAAAAAAACATGACTTTAACATATTGTGCTTTCAAGTAAAATCTGTATCTCAAGAAGCAGGTATATTAAAAGAAATTAATTATAGGAAAGTGTATGTAGTAAAAGATCGGAGCCGCAGTGAAAAATTATAGGTGACTGCAAAATGGCTTTTATACGTCATGTTTATGGTAATGCTGGAGTATATAAATACAATATATCATTATCACAAAACACAACTTCTCTTAACGAAAAACGATGTCTTTCTGTGATGTTTCCCGAGTGAAAACTATTTCCATATTCTCGCCTAATTGTTATCCGTTGAGAATCAGTGTTCAGACTCAAGTGAGTATCGAAACAAAATATTACATAGGCCTACTGTCCCAAACTCCAGGATCGATGTTCCAAACTCCAGTTTAAATGAGCGCATGAGGAGATTGCAAACTATTAGTTGTTCGGCAAACAGACAAAATAGGAATGATTCGCCTATAAACAGTTTGTCTGAAAACTCGGACACCTGTGGCGGATTTGAGCACAGATCCGAAATTTCTGGCACAACTTTCCATCTGCCGTTGTGTAGTTATTGCCCGATATGATATTGTGAACTTGGCTAACGGTTATGAATTTCGCCGACCCGGTACTAGCCGTCGGTTCACATTTCTCACACTTTGAAACCTCTGCCACTGTCCTGACATCATACACTCAATTATAATTAGAATTTCATTAGGAATCGTGTAGAATTGAGTATTCCTATGATTCTACCTTTCGTAAACATGTCCAGCTTTCTTCTTTGTGCCATCATTCGTTCTGTTTAATCGATGAGAATGCTCTTTTGTATATTAATTAAATGAGGCCTCTTTGAACTAATTAAGTCAAACTATCCGGCTTATCATTGTTCCGACATACGCTAGAGTTTTGCGCTGGAAGACGTTGAATGAAATGCTTTGCCTATAGTCAAAATTTTACCTTCAACAGAGGACTCTCCATAATTTATGTCGGAAAAAATTCACTAATATTTACTCACATATTTTCACTTTCTACGAATTATGCTATCTTTTGTATATGTGGACACCGGTTTCATTCTATCAATTTTTTTTCTTCTAAATTTTGCTCTTTTTGTGTACCATGCCTCTTTAAAAAGAGCCGAGTAAGATTTGTAGCAAGAAAAAACGTTTTTTATGGTTAAAATCTACTTCGGTCTCTATGCAGGTCCTCCCCAATCTATCACTATATATATATATATATATATATGGGGGAGGGTGATAAATACCATTTATCTTCTGTTTGCTTATTTTTAATTATTATTTTTAACACCAAACTTCAAACGTAAAACTTACCTCTACTTTCTCTCTCAAATCACATAAATCTCATGAAACGATCGGCTTCCTGGACCACAATTAAGGGAAATCTTCTTTTATTAAATCTAAGTATAAGAATTCACTGGGCAACAAGCTATATAGCAGATATTTTTCACAATGGGCGTAATAGAACACATGGTACAGGATTAGAGATTCTAGGGAATTCTAACTATAGACAAAGAGTCTAATGGGGATTATTTGGCATATTTACGATTGAGGGAATGCAGATTAAAAAATTTCATGAGTGCGGTATCTAATAAATAAAAGGATAATTTGGAATTGGATCAGGAAATAAAAATGAATTCTTTACTTTTGAATTAGAGAAAATGGGACAGAATAGAAAATTAAATTATTATGAAGAGAAATTATTAAATTAAAGTTAAATCATTACAAAATTTCCCCCTCCGCAAGACGTGGATGTGCGTTGCGCCCTAACATACTTATTTTACAGGGGTATCTAAGTAAATAATTAAATTTTCATTGGAAACTGGAGATATATTTATAAATGTTAAATCTGAAAAATACATATTTAAAAATTTATATCTAAGAATTTTGCGCCCTAACAATCCCTTCACCTTCACAGAATACATTACAATTTCAACAAAATGATCACAACATTAAATACTAAATAAAATATGCAAATTTGTTGTGTGTGTGTGGTATTGTGCTTAAAATCTAACATCACTTTTACAGTAATAAGCTTGCTAACATGAATTCTTAAATCTGTAGAAAAATACATAAATAACAGAGATAAGTGGGTGGCATTTGGTAAATCAAACATAATATTCAAACAAACATAAACTTTCAAAATTATTAATTTTACATTTTTCTTAATTTAGTTGCATTTTGATCCACAACACTCAAATACAACAAGAAATATAATACCACGTTAACCAGACTCAAAAATTTGGAATTGCAGTAGTGCGTGAACCCTGCAAAATTAAAGAATGGGTGGGGTGGGAGGGAAACCACATATATAAGAGAATAGTCGTGCGTAAACCATTTTGCATTGAGTATGGCACGTGAGACAAAAACAACTTCCGTTGACACATTGATGACAAGACTCTAACATAGTATCAGATACATTGTTTACGTTTTCCGCATGCATCGCTGGATTGAGAAATGGACATGTAAAAATTTAAATCTTGTTCTTCCACATGGTACAGAACTATCAACAGACATGGATATCAAAGTCTTACGATTTTGTTTACAAATATCCTTAGGTGAATTTAAAACTATAAAAGTATGTTTGTATTGTAACTTTCTTGTTGTCTTGGCTTACAACAATTTCTTAACCAAAATATTTTACCAAATTAGCTGAAGAAGTATGGTTTGTTTACAAAACTGTGCCACACTTGTCCGCATGACAAATCTGATATAGTTAACCTTTTACTTGTTTATTTATTTTATTTATATTATTTATCATTTAAATTAACTATCAACCTTCCTTTTAAAATTAGACTTTCATTTATAAAAATCATCTAAACAGATTTATTCAACATTCATTTAAATACCAAACATTCATTTAAATACCAAACATTCATTTAATATACGAAACAACTTTTAAAACTTAAATAGTATTATTTACAAACCTTCAACAAATTTCATTTTTCTTTCATTACATAAAACACATTGTTGACTTCCGTTTTAGAATTAAATACTATTCATTTCTAAAAAGAATATAATATTTCTTATTTCAATGCAAAATATTCATTCAAATCAATGTATTATTTATCATGTCTCAATTAAGTAATGTAAAACAACAATATGTTTCATTCAAATCCAATTAGTAAATATTCACTTCAAAACACTGTTTACATTCATTTCAAAACTAAAAAAATGATAAATTAAAATCAATATAGTTTTCATTCAAATTAAAGCAGGCAAAATCAAAAATGTTTCTCAAAATATCATTTTAAAATATATATCCATTTTTATAATATCTAAATAAACATTATAAAAATCATTTTCTTGATAAAGTGCAATTATTAAAATTAAATCCACGTTTATTTACATATATCCCACATCATTAATTTTCTTGTTTTTTTTTCATTTCGTTTACTTCGTAACAGCGGTAAGATTTCAATTTATATTTTCAAAAAAATTGTTTCATTAAAAATATTCTGAATTATTAAACACAAGTACACTTTTAGTTTTAACACACACATCAAATAAAATGTTATTGTTATTATTCACATATTGCACAAACTTTTATAATCAAATTAGAACTTAATCAAAAATATTTCACTTAAGTATCATATAATATCACATTTTGTTATAATTAAAGACTTTTAGAATTGCACACTTTTAAAACAGAATAATTCCAAAACTTTTGCAAGATACTCAATAGCATACATGATGCAATATTTTTCAAGAAACCTTCAAACTTGATTAAATTTCAAAATATGTCAACTATTTAGTTTCATAACAATTAAGAATCAAAATTAAAACCATAACAATTTTAATTATACAAAGCATCAGGCAATTCCATCATTTTAATTACTATTTTAAATCAATGAACCAACTTTCAAAAACAAAATTTGTATTAATATTTCGTATAAAATAAAAAATATTTTCAAAATTTTAGTTTAATACCTTCATGGCATTAGTTAAAGAAGTATATGAAAAATACTAAATATCAATAAAAGGAAAATAACATTTTTTTTTCTATGAATAGAAAATATAATGTATAGGTCTACTTATCGAACATTACTTCAGAATTTTAGATGAATAATTTTAAAATTCGTATCCAATTTAGATAAGTCCTTTTCACAACAGTTGTAATAGTTCAGTTCCTTAAGTTACGTGAAGGAAGATGTAATAAGTTGAAAGTATTCCAAGAAGAAGAAACAAAAATCTTCCCTTGTTGTTGGCACTCATTTGTAGATGACATATTCAAAATCTGGAAGAATTTCATCTGGAGAAACTGCAATTCGAACAGTGGATTTTTTTTCATTGGTGGTTATGCGTCATTCGTAATGAATCCATAGACTCAAGCCAGCTTATGAACACCTACTTTGTAGAAAACTTCAAGATCCTTGGGAACTCAATTTCCGGAAGCAATGATTGAAATCTTTGAATAATCGCTGAGCTTCTAAATTTATATTTTCCAAATTTGCAGTCGGAAGACCTATGATGATGGCTACTCTCTTCCTCTCCCATATGTTAACAAAATATTATTTTAAGGTTTACACCAGACGGGAACTCTTATCCTGCCGGGTTTATGAAAAAATATTAAAAGTTTGTTCTAACATAAATGAGAGATTGCAAATGGACGGCCGAAATGAACAGTCCTTTTTTCATATTAAGATTATTTATTGATTCTAGCAGAGAGAGCGTTGCGTTCTGATGAACTTAGTCCGAATTCAGCCACCAAGGCCGAAGAGAAACACCATATGAAGATTGTAGCAGAAGTCAGAAGAGAGGAGAGAATAAGAGTACACGAGTGGTATAAGATTATGAGAGAACGTTTTTTCGCTGTGCAACAAGTTATACAGAAAGGAATTTTCACAATGGACGTAACAGAACACGTAGTACAGGATCAGGGACTCTAGGGAATTCCAACTATAGACAAAGAATCTAATGGGGGTTATTTTGGCAGATTTACGACCGAGAGGATGCAGTTTAAAAATTTTTTATGAGTGAGGGGTCTAATAAATAAAAGGATAATTTGGAATTGGATCAGGAAATAAAAATGAACTCTACTTTTGAATTAGAGAAAATGGGACAGAATAGAAAATTAAATTATTATGAAGAGAAATTATTAAATTAAAGTTAAATAATTACATAATATATATATATATATATATATATATAAATGATTTGACTTAATATCGTAAATATGTTAGGAAATTATTTTAATAACTAAAATTAAAACAAACTGTCAATAAAAGAGTCAAATAGAAATTGTAAACAGAAAAGTGAATGAAAATATATTATTCAAATTTAACTATAAAAGAAAAATTATAAAATTCAAAAGATTGACTAAAATAAAATTATAGACCAATAACAGAAATATTAAAAAGATATCATTATTGAAAAAATGTTCAATTCTAAAAATTCGATGGAAAAAAAAGTAATATAATTACAGTTGTAATAAACTTTTAACTGGTATACTGGTGTCTCTTGGAATTATTCGAGAAACTATCCCATGAACAAAGTATATTATTAAAAAAAGATTATAAAACGAAAAATGCATTTAAGAAGAAATAAGAGCAAAGTCGTAAACATACTACAATACTAAACCTAAACAAATACTTTAAAATAATTAACATAACCATAACAGGATAAAAATGTTATTAAAAACACAACAAATAACCAAAATTGGAAAACCTTTTTGCAAGAACATATAACCACGTGTAGGAAATCTACAAACACGGTGTAAAAATTATGTGATCCATTGTTCATGAACCTTTAAATAATTTCTTTTTAGAAAATTAATTGAATGATCACCTGTAGCATAAATGATAGAGAAATTATTTAAATAATTGTGAATATTTTTAATTAACTAATTTGATGTTTTTATCAAAAAAGTTACAAAATATATTCCTATAAGTATTTAAGCTTAAATTACTATCAAAGAATGGCACTTTATGAATAGGGAAGCAATAATTATTTGTCTTGCCATGCATCTTCTTAATAATCAAATTAATCTCCATTTTTAAATTAATGCCTAAATCTTCTCTGTCAAAAGAATTTACATTAATTTTAATCACATTTAAATAAAAAGGTTTAATAGATACATCTGGGTTTAAGTGGATTTTAAAAAAAATAATATTTTCGTTAATATACTTAAATAACTTTAAATTATTCGTACCTATGAAATATATTCATAAAAATGTAAATATGTATTAGCAAATCGTTCACTATGAGCATCTCCCTGATAGTTTTCTTCCATTATAACAAATATAATTTTCTCTTAAATCGAGATTAATAAGGAATTTTAATATCCCATGTGAAATAGAACTATTAATTTGTAGTTCTTTAAATTTAGCTAAGATAATTTTAATTAAAAATTCATTATTTACAAATTTATTATTTCAATATTTACAAAACTTTAAAGTCATAATTATAAATAAAGTAAATCTCTATATCTTTTATATGATAAATTATTTCATAACTGTCTTTAATAATAAGTCTTATCAAAACTATCTATAGTATATTTTAAAATCTTTAGTAACATAATACTTGCTTTAGTAATATAAGTATTGAAACCATTAATCACATTAAAAATTTAATATGTACTTTCTGAAATGTAGGAAATTAACTTTAGCCTATACGCGATTTTCTCTTCATTAATCTTGAAGATTTTATAGTAAATTGCATAAAATTACTGTTACTTTCCGACCAAAATAAAGCGTTATTAGATAAATTAAAGGAGGTTAGAAGTGAAGTGAACCAAAAATAATCTTATTTAGATTAAATAAAATCGAAAAAGAGATTAAGGGATATAGAGGATAACGTCAAGATTATAAGTATTAATATATTAAATTGAAATACCGTGATTAGTCCTTTGAATAGAAGGGATTCTTAGTCTTGGTACTAAATTACGAAATTATGGTTAATGAGAATAATTGGAATCAGAATGAATAATATGGTAAGCTGAGACTTCATATTTAAATCATAATCTAGGGTTATTGAGTTAAGTGGGATTCAAAAGAAAGCGACCTGTTTTCAATCTTCAAGGATTAATAAAGAATTTTGTTTTATTCTTACGTATCTTCATTTGGAATCGGGTAATTATTGACTCGTATACTAGACTGAAAGATGTGGCGGTAGGATTAAATAATGAGAAAAGGGCGTTACAGGGGTTGAAAATACATGAGGAAATTTTACAATATTCCTCGTATAGCCAATGATCTTGTAAAAAGTTTTTGTTCATTTATTCTTGATTTTCCTGTTTAAAATATGTTTAATATCTTGATAAAATTAAATCGTGATATAACTCTGAAATGCAGAAAAATTTGTATAAATATACGTCAAATCCATAATGAAATTTTATTTTTAGGTTTATAAGCAAGTTTAAATTGTAAGTAATATTTATTAAGTTTTGCTTTAAAATATTGCATTGTTAATACAATTAATTAAAACGTCTTCTTCTATTTATATAACGTAATTGCTTATCGCAAAATTTATGATGAATTTTTCTAACGGTAAAAGGTAGCTATTGGTAAAGTTGCATGATACTAAAGGTACATAAGTATATTTCACACGATATTTATGTGTCTGTATGTGAAATTTAGTTGCATTTTAACAAATATAATATTCTCTGGCTCTATGAGAAAGTTAAAATATAGGGATGTGAAAACAAATCCCTGTTAAACACCGAAATAATCCCCTTTATAAAAGGAAAGTTATTCAAATTATCACAACTTCTTCCGTACTAAAATTGTTTTAACCAATATATGTCCAAACAAATCCAAATTTAGATGAAATAGTTTGATAATCTGAAGGTAAACATAGAGGCTTTACAATTATGTGCAATTTGACTCTACTTTCATATATTTCGCATTCCTGATTACGTATAAACTGAAGTAACAAGTTCATTCTTTAAAGGCTAAAAAGTTTAACATTTAAAGTAAGTTTTACTTTTATCGTGAATAAGACCTTAGAGAAAAATCATTATTTGTAATTACATCTATTTCAATGAATATTTCCAGTGAAAAAATAGACATGAATGGTAAGGAAATTTTCTGCTTATTATATATTTGTCGTAAAAATTATTTCTGTATGTTTTAAGTAATTAACTGTTTTTTCTGCTAATAGCCTATTTACGGTTACAATCGAACACATTCGTTGCGAGTTCCAGACACTATTACTCGTAGAAAATATTTGCAAATATTTCTTAACTTTTACTTAGTTTAAACTCCACAATTCTCTATGTTTTCTTTTCACTTATTTATTAAATCGCCACACCGATACTTAACTAACATTACAACTTGTTTTTTTTCCCTTCTAACTCAGAAGTTATCTAATAATAGTAACCAAAAAAGAAACAGCTGCATTAGATAGCGTACAAAAGAAAGATTTACTATTTCCTTTCATTACTTAAGGGATAATGATTATCAATAATCAGGGGCTCGTAGAAAATACGTTCTTCCTAAAAATAAGTTTTCGAAGGTATCGTTCTCGTATTAGACGGGTAAAACTACGCAGTAAATTTCTTTCCTTAGTTTTACGAAATAATTTTTCTTTAGTATCTTAGTGCATTTGCGTCTTTGTTTGGTTTAATTTTCTTCACGCCGCACTAGAAGCAACACAAGGGCTATTAGCGACGGACCTCGTTATTTTGATCCCAGGTCAAGTGACGAGGACGACACCAGAGCTGGCACCACCCTATCCGAACTTCCCCAACATGTCAACGGAAGAACTTTGAGCCTCAACGGATTTAACGTACATCAGCCCCGGCTACACAGCGAGTCTTTAGTGACACAAGGCTCAAACCCACGACTCAACGAAAGTCGACGGCCACGACCATCCACTAGGCTACTGCGGTATTTAGTGAACATAATATACTACTTAAAAAATCACTTTGAAACAGAAATGAGGGTTGTTAACATAAATATTTTTCACACATATGAAGCACTTGTTTAGTTTTGATTTACAAGGCTTCTGAATTTTGCTATTCAGAAAAGATTTAATAATGATGATAGATACAAAGGTATTACTATATTAATTTATGCAAAGAAAATGCATGCACAATAATATTTCTTTCTGTATTAAGGGCACTCTAGAGTCTAATTAAAGTTGGATTCAATATTCTAGACTACAATCTATTGATAAAGATAACATCCCAGTTAGTGTTTCTATATCCGAACTTCCACACCACGCCATATGAAGACTTTAAAGCTAATTCGAAGAGTACCTGTAACCGTCTTCATTGATGATCAGTGGCACAGAAAGCCAACGGTAAATGCATCGTACTCAGTGATTTTATTGACTGATTGTTAACATCGCATTTTGAACCAACACTGAGCTTACTGGCAACAAACGCCGTAATCTTAAGTCACGGCGAGGCGATGAGAAGGATTCCTGAGATAGTATCCCCATCACCAAAGTTCCACATCATCTCAACGTGTGGGCTTGGAGACACGACATATTGAGTCTGCATCAGCCATTCGGTGATTGTTTACTAACGTCGTACTGACAAGCAACACGAAAGCTATTGGCGACGGACTTTGTAATTTTTAAACTCGATCAAATGACGAAGACGACACACAAGCTCCCCCCTCTCTCTCCAAACTTCCACAACATGGCAATGGGAGGACTTGGGACCTCAAACAGTTTTAATGTGCATCAGCCCTACTACACGACGTGTCTTTAGAAGCATTAGACCTCGAAACCTACAACTCGGAGGAAACAACGCCATCCACGAGTCCGCGACCATCACCATTAGAATACCGTGGCCATGAGCCCGTCTACGTAACGGTTTGCAGCGATGTTAAAGTTGATTCAAGAGTTCGAATCCCAATTCCTACTCAGACATATCATTCGCAATACTCAGAATGGTAAAATTCAGTTAATCTTCAAGTTCTAAGTGTAGTATAAAATAAGAAAACAAGAGAGGGAAAGAGAGATTTAAAAAAAAAAATTATGTCGTCCTCGTCGTCTAATCGCTAGTTTACAAGTTACGAGGTTCATCATCAATAATCCTGAATTTTATTCTAAAACAATGTTATTTCTAATACATCAGTTCTATACAAAAGTTTTCGAAGAAAGCGCCATACTAGAGAACATAAAAAAAACGAAATATTTTTTACTGATAGCTAGAACTTTAAGGATCTTTAGTGATACATGGAAACCACATTTTATGAATTTCTTATCTGAGAATTAATGTCACAATTTAATGCTATAAATCAAGATGAACTCTTTAGTTGCTTCAAACAGTGGTTCTCAATCTTTATTATCGTCCTTTCTTTGTCCTTGGCGGTAACGAAGATTAGACGAGCACCGAAATAAAGTATTCGTAAAATATACAAATAGATTATATTCGAGTATTATCCTTTTTTTTTCTCGGTTTCTCACGTACGATTTCAAATACTTTCACGTACCCTCATTAGTATTAGAGCTGCATTTTGAGAGCTAGTTACTACTATGATATAGAAATCTTATTAAGCTTAATTCAGGAAAAACACAAGTTCGGGTAATATTTGTATCAAAATTAGTATTCTTTCACGGGGAATTCTGAATGAACATTTAACAGAGTTGAAATTAATATTCCAGATAAGTATTTTTATAGACAATAATCTAGAACATCTTTTTCAACACTAGTAATAGTGAATTTAAAGACATAAAATCGGTTAACTACTCACAGGTATTAGGTGTAGTGTAATTGAATCTGATGAAAAGCTGGAATGCGAGAAAATGTTCTTTTGAATCGTCTGCTGCAAAATGTTTATTTCACTTTAGACTAGGGAATTTTATTTTGCTTCAATTTAATGCGAATGGTTTTGTAAATTAAAGTCACATTTCGATACCTATAGGGTCGATAAACATAAGGTGGTCAGTTCACGAAGCGTCTTTCTTATTTGAGTAATGTTAAAAATGACTAAATTTAAGAGAATTTTTACAAAGATCCAGTGATCATACAGTCGCCAATTTTTTGTGGCCATTTATTGTCTTACTATTATTATTTTGACATGAGCATTTCTTAAAATTTTGACTTCTTTTAAAAATTTATATGTGAAATAATATGTGAAAAGTTTCAAAATGAAGATTAGTAAACATATTAAAGCGAAATATTTTTTAATTATTTTTTGACAAAATCTCTTATTTAAATAAAAAAATAATAATAAAGAGGTAAATACACACACGTGCGCAAATTGGTGTCTGAATATATTCTTTAAACTTGGTCATTTTTGAACATTATGTAGATAAGGAAAGTGTTGCGGGAAGAATTTCGAGAATTTCACCCTTTTTCAAAGAATTTCATTTCAATTTCCCATCTTAAAGTTTAGACACGTATAATATATACAAGTGTGCCATTTGCCTTATTAAACTATAAATTATTCTGGCATTGAAATACATTTTTACAGAAAAAGTGGATCTAAATAAATAAACATTGCAGCAATTGATTCACATCCTCTCACCCTGGATCGGTACCGTACATGTTATATTCCACGACAGGATACCTGGGAGTTATTCACAGTACTTTGTTGTACAGTCCGTTAAGAACTATAAGACCATTTTGATTTTGAAAATTATCAAATAAATAAAATTTCCAAATGTAATTTAAACAAATAAAATATGGTTTTAAGACATGTTGTAATTAGGTTTCAATAATTTTGAATAATGTAACAAATGATTAAGTTAGCAAGAGTATTAGAAATGTACGAAAATTCACTGATACCAAATCATAAGACTATCTAAAAACAAAACAAAAGAGTTTGAAAATTAGTATAGAATTGATTCTCCATTTTTTTTTCTGATGACCTCTAACTCTCTGTTTCATTGAAATGACCAGGTCGTTAAGTTCAATTCCAGAAATATAGAGACATAAGTTTCTTATGTCTGCTTTCAGTTCATGATATGATGAAAACAATTCATTATAGCCAAATTTTAAGATATAATATTCTCTAAAGGCTTTCCACGGATTTCAAGGCTGGATTTCGACTTGGACATGACATAACATAAACTTTTTTTTCTTCTAAAAACCATTCCTGGGTGAATTTAGATGTATGACAAGAAGCCTTTTCCTGCCGAAATATCCATTTAGCTTCCCCTAATAAAAGCGCAAATGATATCAGATGATCATATAACATAACTAGATATTGTGCAGAGAGCATAATCAACATTATGTCGATAAGGAAAGTGTTGCGGGGAGAATTTAGAGAATTTCACCCTCTTTTAAAGACTTTGTACCCTGAAATTATTAGTAAATCGCTCAATAAATCATGTCTAAGGGCTTCCCAAATCGTTACCGATCCTCCTCCCATCTGTCAACTGAAACATTCTTTTCGTTCCTGCTTGAGGTAGTGTTTGTAGTCATTAGCGTTTGTGTCATTGGAATGTCAATAGTGTTTGTAGTCATTGGGACTGTCAAGGATAAATTTCTGTTCATCAGAAAATATAATTTGCTTCTCATCATCGTTTTCATGACATGATATATTTAGCCCATTTCAGTCTTTCTTCTTGATGAGGTTTTTCAATAACTTCAATTTGATAAATTTTAAAAAGTATTTGATTTAAGGCTATTTAAAATGAATAATTTTTTCCCCCTGAAAAGTTCAGAAATTTTACAAGTTCAATGACCATTTTTAGTTGATAATCGAAGCATTTGTCGATCATAGCGTGTTGTCCAAATCATTTTTCTTCCTGATCGTATTATTTTGTTTCTTTGATAACTCTTTATCTTCTGACATCTTCAAATAAATCGTGGATATCAATCTAAACCTGCACCTTTGTTTTTCAGATTATTAGGTCACGAAATATTAACACATGCGTTCTATAATGTTTCTGAAGTGACGCATAATATGCTAATTTTCTCAGGTGGTCTGGCAATTTCTTAACACGCTGTAATTGGTTTAAATATTGTAAACGGTATTTATAATAAGAAAAGTGCTTGTATTTTGCGTTACATAATTCGGTTACTTATGGAAATGTAACATATTCTTAGATGTTAGTTTCATGCTAAAATAAATAGTTAAAATGTCCTCGATCACACGCATGCACAATGCCCTAGTTTAACATTTTAAAGACCTCAGACGTGTGTCCTAATTAGTGTGGAAAAAAGTAGATCACGTTCCTTCAAAACCACGGGACACAATCTTTTCTGTGGGTTCAATAGCTGAAATTATTATTCCAGTTATTGGTAGTGATTGTTACCCAACCGAGAAAGGAAATGGCACCTGTGACCAGTGTGGTGATACTTTAGCTACCAGGAGATTGGACTTCTATCGAATTAAATCTTGATCTCAAAGTCCACGGAAAATCAAACTGTCACTTAATCTTTCACACGAGTCCAGCTGCATTTAATGAGACTGTTGATCCGTACGTAAGAGATACATCTAACTAGTTTGTTAAATATGGCCGCTTCATATTCCCAATTTTGGGGGGCGTAAGAATTCGGTTGATCTAGGTGACAGCAGCAAATCGAATTTCCAAACTTTTTGAACGAAGCCTTCACGAATGTCTTTTTCCTATGAATCGGCGGATAGCTTTTGAGGTTTTGAAAGCACATCACCCTAAATGTTCTTTTTTCTTCTGTAATTTCTCCGTAAAATAGTAGTGATGTTTCTAATGGTTATCTATATGACAGAATATGTTGTAGAGCTGGTCATATGTTAGATGAAAGTGAAATACTCCATTTATGTATGCAAAAGTAACATCTACATAATATTCGTATATTGGGTAAAGCATATCACTTTAAATGCTCCTTATTCTTCTGTAGTTTCTTCATAAAAATAGTACTGAGGTGCTTAATGGTTATCTATGCAACCTATTATATTTCAGAGCTAGTCATATGTGAAATGAAAGAGAAATACTCTGTTTATGTGTACAAAGGAATCATGTATGGTATTCGTACACATGGGGTAAAAGGCTTCGAAATTCCCTTTTGAAGCACCATGACATAATTATTGGTGGCTTCCTTTTTTACTGAAAAAACAACTAAAAACATCTTCTTTGATATATTTACTGAAAAACATCTTCTTTGAAGGGTATGTATAGATTTCATTACTGGAGAATCCCATTTTCTAGTTAAGTGGATTTCATCCACATTTTGCCACAATTATGTGCAAATTTCTTAACATTCAATAACAAATTTCTTTAAACATTTCCTTTCTCGTCCAATGTAGATAAATTGGACGATGATGGAAGATTGCATGGTTCCCATGGCCTTCAGATCTTATATGTCTTTGAAGGGTATGCAAAAGTTCAAGTGTATTCCATTGAAGCTCGAAATCTGTATCAATCAAATGAAAGAGTCACTGAGAGTGTGTTGCGCCTGTCACACCATAAATTCTCTTCAATGTATAGGAAGACACTGATTATTCCCTTGATATCTACATGACAACTAAAGAAGCTCATATTAAAATCCATTGAATAGGTAAGAAACTTGGAGAGTTTCCTTTCAATTTATAGCATAGTTAATCTCTTGATAAGGATTTGTTCCGAAGCTATAATTAGTTATTGCAAATTTGAGCTTTTTCAATTACCGATGAATTGGAGAAATTTTCAAACATAACCAGTATATTGATAAATTGCCGAGATTCCTTTGAACCAAGAATACAACGGAGCAAAACGGCATTGAATAAGTTTTCTATGGATGATAATTTAAGCGATGCTACTGTCCATGGCACAACAATTCGAGGTTTATACCTATGGCTGCGAGGAAAGCTATCAGAGGAATGAACACGAACGTTGCTTTTTTGAAATAGAGAATTGGACGTGTGTATGTTTGTAAATGGGCCACAGATCGAGAGACTTCACTAGCGTACCTATGGGTCGTCAAAACGTGACAACAAATCTCCGATCTAGGAGTTAACTGCATTCTCTCTACACACGGGTATGATTATAATTCTCCTAGGCCAAAGAGAGATTGATAATTTCATATGATCCGCTGACATTTTATATGACTCCATGACTCTCTTCCATAATAGCACTATTGCATTCCCTTGAGACGCTGCTGTGATGTCAGGGTCTCCGCGTACATATTCCAGAAGCATGCAACAGTCTTCTAATGGTACTGGGGCTTACAGGAAGATGCAGAGAGGACATCACTGTTCGCATAATGTCCGAAATTGTGGCGACTAATGGACTTCGTACTCGACGGATGATTCTTCGATTTTCCGTGCATGCAATCTGTGTAGCATTGTTTGAGTCTACATGTTGTGAGCAATAACTTCTTAGTATTCCACTCCACCAACAGCATGTAATTTTAACATCTACGCAACCTATGTGACTCGCGCGTAACCCGACGAATTAATCATCCAACAGCATGAAATTGTAACATCTGCGCAACCTATGTGACTCGCGCGTAACCCGGCAGAATAGTCATCCACCTTCATGCAGTCGTACGATGCGACCTTTCTCAAAGGTGTTCAATTGTTCAAACAGCTCTCGTTTTCAAGACATTCTAAACTTCAAAGCGATAAATTAAACACAATACCATTAGACAGAATCAAAATCATGCACTTTAGGATAACCTTTCAGAGGGTCATTAGTGGCGCCTTAAGTCGTCTTTTATTGCTGATATCATTGCCACCGACGCTGCTGACACTTTAATCATTTGCATATCTAACAGAGATGAAACTACTTCCTAATTTACATTTACGCACTTTGCTTACTTCAAGGTACGGCTTTACTTTTGACTACTAGTTTGTATTAAGTATTAAGAAAGTGAAAGGATAAAGTGTGTAACATATGTCTTGTTTATTCTTCGATAAATTCTTATTCTCTATCTTAATTTTTGCCTTCATTTATTACTAATTCTCTTTACCTTCCTAAAAGCATGCGTTTCACAGGACGTTTATTTTTCTGCTCAAACATTTCTGACTTCGCTTAAAATAAATTCTGCCCTAATAACTCAATCGCAAATGCATGACTTCAAAGGAACAAACGCAATTTACTTATATATACCATTAAAATGCATTTCACAAACGAGAAAGTATCTTTATTCCAAGTGCTAGAATCGAATCATTAATGCTCTTCACATTCGAAAGTGCCTTCCATTTTACAAATTGGAACAGTTAGGATATCATGCATGAATCCAAACAATATTCGAGAAGAAGATGGCCCTCTTCTTAGCTTTAATCGTGTTCATATGTTCAAGCTCCACTTAAATATCCGATAACATTGAGTGCTTTAATAATAATAAAAAGACATAAACGAAAACGCGTAACACACATATCATTAATGAAAGTTAATAACAGTTGACTGGCTTGAACGCTTTAAGTAAGAAGTATTGATAGAAACAAAAACCCATCTATAGATATTGAAAAATACAAAAATTCGTAAGATAAAAAATTTTCACAAAGAATCGATATTTATCTGAATATTTGATAGTTGATTCTATTAATTAATTAAAAGTATTTCAATGATAAGAGAAAAATTCTGGAAAATTGACATAGATAATAGCGACTTATGTGAAACTGGAGCACCATGAAATTAACCTTTTATTTACTGATTGATTCGATTATATGTAGTTCAACGATTCCAGAAAGGATCGAATCACAAAAAGAAAAAATAAATATATGAAGAGTAGATAAAGTTCAGTTTTCTGAGGGAAAACAAAGAAGCCGTACTGAAGAACTCTTTCGAAGCGAATTAATTTCTGCGTTAAAATTTCGAGTTCTATATAAAGCACTTGATGATAATAAATTTATATTGCTTGCAATAAAAGAAAATTTGTATTTTGTAAATTTCTTTGTGCTCCATGAATGTTTTAAAACTATACATGAAATTTTACAACCATTATCGAGAAAAATGAGATTTTCTATTATAAATTTATTATTTTTGTTTCATTAAAATTTCGGAAAAGAATTTTATGTTGTACGAAATTCGGCGAAACGCGCGCGTGGAAGTTGTATAAATTCTTTCCAATAATCTTTGGGGTCTTATTTTTCGGTTATACCTAAAAATTTATGCTCCATTACTAAACGTTAAGTACTATCGAAAGAGATTTAAATGCAGAGCAAAATTTATTTTCTGCTGAATTTTATAAATTATTAAATTTACTTCGAATTCAAAGGATGATAGGCCTTGAAATTTTTACTTTTGATAAAATTACGGTAAGTTTTGAATTTATTGTCTTACCAGACGAAGACGTATTGTGGCTAAAAAGATAGCTTACAAGCAAAGAGAGAATATTCCTGTCAGTAATGCTGAATAGGTAAGTGTGAATGAAGTTACCAAAGTTGCCTTCAAAATAGTTGCCCAAGACAAGACTAAAAGGTTCTAAAAACGAGAATATATATATGAGTGTGTGTGTGTGTGTGTGTGTGTGTGTGTGTGTGTGTGTGTGTGTAGGCCTCCGTCGCACAATTGTACTTGTTTTTTAGCGTATGCTTCATACGATATTGATTATGGAATTTGAATTACGGTGTTCGATCACTGTGTTCGAGTGAAATGTTTCCTGTTAAAAGGAAATTGACTGTATTTGCTACAACGTCTCCAAAAAAAATTAAGATTTTTTCCAACAGAGGCTCCTGGTTAATTGCATTGTCTTTTTCTATATTTTTAAGCCACTCAATTACGTAATACTGTCTTAGAGATGACAGACAATATGACACCCAAGTTAGCACTCGTTTTCTTAATTTTCGCAGCAAGTAATCATAAGAGTATGAAAATCATTCTAAATTTAAATTATAATTAATTCAATGAATAACATAAAATATTTTTCATGGATTAGAATATAAATTTCAGTAATTTTTGTCAACATTAACACAAGAACAAGACACCACGGAATATCATACATACTTTTAATTCATGTAATAATTAATAAATTAAAATAACTGGAAAATATATAACCAGTTCAGCTAGAATGAAAGTAACATTTTACGTACACTAATTTTATAGTGATAAAATGCATCTATATATGAGCCGTTTTCTTTGAAAGTGGTGTAAGTTCATTTTAACAAAAAATTAGTTAATGATGAAAATGAATACGTTTTACTTTGAACTTTTTATTTATAAACTTTTTCCAAGAAAATCTGTTGAAATGTTCATTGTTTTCATCATTACAAGTTTTCGTAGTTAATGAAGTTACAAATATAATTACTTTGAAAATAGTATAAGTTCACTTTCCTCAAAGACATACTTCTGTTTGGTTCAAAAGTGTACTACATAATTTCTTTAGTGCATTTTTATATGTGTGGCAACATTGTAAATGACATAAACATTTTTATAGTTTCCCGAGATTTCGGTTTTTCCCCGTTTATTATAGAGTATAAAGTTGCTGTATGAAAATGTTGAAATAAAGCCTTTTTATTTTGTTATTTTTTATTTTTTTAATTGTTGAAGTATTTAATGAAAACTTCATAAAAAGAAATTGTTTTATTTTAATTAATATCCCGTAGTTAATATTTTGTAAATGTAAAAGTTTTACTTTTTTCTGACTTTGAAAGTGGTGTAAATCCTTTTGAAGTCATTAAAAGTATAATTTTTTGTTAATCACATTTAAAAAATGATTACATTATAAATTTAAATCAATTTAATATTTAAAAAATACGAAACTAATGTACTAACATATATCCGTATTTTTTCAAATTATTCAAGTGTAAAACCTGAAATATCTCCATATAAAATATAATACACTTACACCACCTTCAAAGAAAATGGCTCATATATCGCATAAAATATGTTTAAATATTAATTGAGAATGAAAATATACTACTGTATTACATTAGCATGTGACTGTGGTGGTGTAGTGGTTACATGTCAGACTGCGAACACAGCCGACCTAAGTTCGATCTCCGGTGGCTGCGGCTTGGATAGCCAATCATAGGTCAACTTAACCCTTCATCCCTCCGAGGGTGGATAAATGAATCTGGAAAGTGTATGCCTGGAAGTAAATTGAGAGTTCTGCGTAAAAGCTTCAAATTTACACTAATAATCATAGAATGAGATCAAATATGCCATCACTAACATCAATAGATACCTAGCAACATTTAGTAATAGAATGGCGTACCCTTTCAAAGACGGCATATTTCACGAAACAGCTACTAATGGTTTTGCAGTGAGATTCTCATCAGAGTAAATTTTAATCTTGCAGAAAAGTCTTCCTGAGGTGACATCATAGAAATATCGACACTTGATTAATCAGATGAATGGGCTGATCAAGTGACTCTCGTCTAACTTGTCATTTCCATCGAGCGCCAAACATGGTATTGTAGTAATTACGCACATTTAGGTAACGACACTATATTGCTTAGAATTTTACATTTTTTTAAATTTTGTTTTTGAAAAATAGAGGGATCTTCGATAATACCGTATGTGTATTATTTAGAATAATTTGGTTAAGTTAATGTTTCAAAAATGGTTTTTAAAATACTAAAGACGCTTGCCGCACACACTCTAGAAAAAAATATATGTGTATTTGGCTTTTTCGAAAAATATGATTTTTTAGGATTCTTGTACACTTTCCACAAAATCTCCTTTATCCATAGAGCTGTTGTTTCCTATATTTTGAAATGAAGTTATTTCTTACGAAGTGAATTTCCTTTTTTTTTTTTTTTTTTTTTTAACACACATTCATAAATTTTTACTACTGCCTATACATGTCTTTAATTTAATTATAATTATCCTTATAAGTGTGTGATCATCTTTGCACAAACAGATACACAAATATATAGATATCTCATTTTTAAGATACGATTTCTGTTGGTTTTAACAATAAAAAGTATTATTTAAATCTCACATGAAATAAACTCATTTTTCCTTGTCGAAGGCGTGTCATTTAATGTCGAAATGGACTGCAACGCCTTCGGGAGTAAACCATATGGTATTTTGAACAGCAAATGGAACATAATATAGTTAAGTATGGTAATACTTCTTCCAGAAAAATGTCATACATCATTCCTTTGAATAGATTTGGTAGCAAGTATGAGTCATTTGAGACATTGGGGTATTTGTAATTTTTTCTTCACTAACCTCGGGGACATTTTAGTAATTTGGATTACATAAAATAAGAACTTTGTGCCGACCAAAATGAAACGTGTTGATGTAAGTTAGTAATTTAGTTTGTTTAAGTTTTCAACAAGATGAAGATAATTGTGCAAGGAATTGATTCAGAGGTAGTCATATATAATCGGAATAGAATTGAAAGAAAGAGAACAGAGGTAGAGCATAATTACAAGCAGATAAATATTTGAAAATTGAATTAAATTATTTTTTTGGTAATTTATTGTTTGTAATGAAATTAGAAGGAAGCAACTCCTAATTAGAGAAAGGGGAGTTGAATCTGTTATAAGCAAGAAATGTTTGAATCAGAACAAGTGAGTTGATAAGATAATACTTTATTATTTGAATATGAACTAGGATTAACTGAGTTCAGAGGGATTCAAAAGAAAGCGATGTTGAGTATTCTGTATTGATAGATAACAAACTGTGTTGACTTTCGTTTGAAGTATCTTCAGTCGGAGTTGTAAACTCATTGACTATTTAATTGGATTTTAAGATGTCTGCGGAGCTAAATGATGAAGGAAAACCATTACACATTTAGGAAATCATTCACAATACCCTCCCACGCAGCGTACGCCAATCATTGCATCGACACTTCCAAGGCTTTAGCATTGTTATTGATCAGACGTTCCAACATTTAATTCTGTCAAACCGTTCTTTGAAATGCTTTCCCACTGATGAAAGTAAAAAAAAAGGTTTTTTTTTTTTCATTTCCTCGGCCTTTCTTGTTTCTCCGCAAAACACTCTTTTTTTCATTTCAAACTCCAAATTACTACACAAGAAATGCGTCCGTATGTTATTGTACTTTTCCTTTACAGTTAAGCATAAGAATTAGAGGACACCCTCTACACAGACATATTCAAAAACATTTATTTTTAATCAAAACAATTGTTCAGCTAATATTCTAACTTTTTCATACACTCTTGGAAAACAATTTTAGAAATATTAAATTTCTTTATCACTACACATAGAATAGAAATTAAAAATTATAGAAATGATAAGTATAAATGCTATTGGTAATTATATGGAAATGATTCAATTGATGAATAAGTGTAACAGTAATTTCCGCATAAGCTAATCATTAATTGCTCTATAAATACGTATTAAGTGTGTTTCGACATGTTTATTTTCGAGATGGAGTGGAAGAAATTGTTTTCAGAATGGCCTTCTCTTGACAACCAGATGCCAACCGTAGACTTCATTCGCATGACAGTTATTATTCGTTTCGCCGTAAAAATGGTAAGTGTAACCATAGTCTAACCAATTGCTGTGAAATTTCACATGAAACTTAGAAAACCTGCAACTGAAACATATAATTTATGCAAAGAAGTGTATGGCAATGAATGTTTATTGCGTGCACATTTTTTTAGTCGTTTAAGCGTTTTCAAGATGGCAGAGAAAACGTTGAAGATTATTCATGGTGAGTCGCCCTTCTACGTCAAAAACGGATGACATTTTCGAAAAAATCGGTAATCTGATTCAACCTGACCATCAGTTAATTATTCGTGCGATTGCTGAGAATGTAAAACTTGACAAAGAATCCGTTCGGAAAATTTTACATAGCAGTTTTAACATGTAAAAAGTTTGTTTCAAAATGGTGCCTTAAATTCTAATATTTGAACAAAAAGAAACTCACAAAAATGTTTATACTTACATCTTGAATGCCATTGAAAATGAACCAAACTCATTGGAAAGGATAATAACGTGTGACGAATCATGGTTTTATACTACGTATGATTCTGAAAAGAAACTCCAATCCATGTCCTGCAAGAGTCCATCTTCACCAAGAGCCAAAAAAATACGAATGAGCAAATCAAAATTCAAAATAATGATGATTGGGGTTTTTTTTCGATATTCATGGGAATGTGTACCTTCTCTGGATTCCTGAAGGTCAAACTATTAATCAACTTTACTACCTTCACATTCTTGTTGAACTCCGTGAAAGAATAAGGAAAAGAAGACTCGAATTATGGAAGGACAAATTATTTCGTATTGTCTGTCAAGAGGTTTCTAGCTGAAGTACAGCAACCCATTATTAGACCATGTGCCATGCGACTTCTATCTGTTTTTTAAGGTGATATCTGCATTAAAAGGAACGAGGTTTGAGTTCGTTGAAGTTATGAAAGAGAAAGCGGCACTCGTCCTGCAAGAGCTGACAGAAGACTTTCTGCACTGTTTCGAACAAAGAAAATTCGCTTAGAATGTTGTAGGGATAGAGGTGGTTTGTATATTGAAGGTGATAATTAGTAAATATGTATGAATTAAAAATAAAATAATTTACTATGTCAGTTTCATTATTCATTAGCCGTACTTTGTATGCGTAATCTGTTCAGCATATGCTCATAGAAGACTGTCGTACGATTCTCCAAGAAAAAAAAATTACTTTTTTAATATTTATTTAAAAACATTTACTTTGTTTGACACCAAAGATTTTAATTTGGAATTATTTCCTTCTGTACTGAGTACAAAATGATGTTCTATTATTTTTCCGCATCATATACTCAAGAGATTTTACTATTAGCCACCTAAGGAGGTATTGTTTAAGTGGGACGTTTTGGCGTACCAGAGCACTTCCCATTTTTTATCGTATGCTTTAATTTTAATTACATTTAGCTGATATAATATTCAATTTAATAATTTATCGCGCACGTTTACATTAATTTTAATTACATTCACAGCTTAAATATATTCAATTTAATAATTCATAGTTTCCTTTCATTTTAATATCAGGAAAGTTTACTATTGACCATGTCTCGATATTTCTTTTTACTTTAATTCTTATGTATAATTGAGTAATTTATTAATAATTATAAAAAAGAGCACCTTTGGTGGCTAAATCTGTTCTTTAGAAAACTTAGCATAGAACTGTTTCGAAAAATTGTTTTATAAATTATGAATATTTTCTCTTTCCCGAAGGGATTTTAATTTAAAATTTACCTTTTAAGTTGATATTTGCCTTCAAAGTAACGTTTTTTAACAAATAAAAAGTGAACTGGGATGATAAAGTAACTTAACATTGCAAAATTTAGTTTATTCAGTGACCTAAACAAGCTGAAAGACAACGAAAAGAGATTGTATTTATTATAAAGGATGCATTTCATAAAATAAAAGAAACTTATATCCCTATTACATAACGTATATATAAAAATAACGTATATAGTAATGTATGAATCAATATTTTTTTGTAACAAACTGTAGTTCTGCAAGTCCTTTGCAGAAATTTCGTTTTTTAAAAAAAATTATTAAGAATTGATATTTTTAGAAGACAGGTAACAAAGAATGCCGAAATCTGTAGCTTTCGTTCTATCTTCATGAAATTCAACCACAGCAATTGTTAATATGTTTTAATATCATGTGCAGAAAAATACTTAAAATTATTTATTTGAGTATATAAATTGTTCGCGAGATTTTTAAAACATACTTAAATTGTTCCTCGTGTTCTAAATTTTAAAATAGAATGTTAGTTAAATTTCTCCTAGTAGTTAAACTTAAATTAAGAGTTTCATTTCAGAATTTTGTAAGTGAATTATTCATAGAGAATGCCAAACATTTTGAAGGATGATATACTTTTAGTGCATATTTTTACCCTGAAAAAATACTTCACATTATTTAACCTTTAAATAGGTTATTAAAATAATTTAAATCTTGAGCGTGAATTACTTCATTCTGAAATAACAAAAATTTCAAAACTGGGATTTTCAAGTTAAATTCGGAATGTAAGAAATATTTTGAATTAAAAAAAGAACTTCCTCAAAAATATTTGTCCTTTATTACAAAATTTGCATTACATGACTAAAAAATAGCTCCTTTTGAATGATTTTGTAGTTCGTGATTGGTTAATGCTTATTATATATTTGATATCAAAGCATTTTTTATTTATTACATTTTTTTTTTTCAACGTGTCCCTCTGATGTAATTTAAAAATTAATCAATTCGTACTACAATAGATTACAATGGTATTAAAACGTCACTAACGTATTATATTAAATTTATGATGCACTCCATGATTATTTATATCATGATTCACCTCCCCCTCTTCCTTTTTATACAGTGGACGTAATAGTCTATGGACATGGTCGCCAAGTCATGGAAGACGTTGTTTCTCTCTCGTCGTGGGTTCGAGTCCTGATGCTACCAAAGGCCTGCTGTGTAATGGGACTTGAACGCGTTCAATTTGTCGAGGCTCTGAGTCTTTCCATTATCGTACTACGGAAATTTGGACAGGAAGGTGCCAGCTCACAAGTGTCGTCCTCGGTATTAGACCCAAATTCAAAATTACGCGCTCCGTCGTGTCAATATCTCTCGCTTTGCTTACAGGTGCGACGTCAATAAACAACCAATCAATTAGTCAAAAACTCATTTTATATAATGTCATAATATGCTGTATAATGGATAATTCATCAGTTACACTTATTAATGACGCCGGGTAGCCTAGTGGTTATCATCATGAATTCGCGACTGGCGTTATTTCCGTCGAGAAGTAGGTTAGAGCCGTGTTGCTACTAAAACACGCTGTGTTGTGGGACTGATGCATGTTTAAGTCTGGGGAGGTCCCAAGTCCTCCCGTTTGCTGAGTCGAAAATATCTAAAGAGAAAGGTATCAGTCAGGTGTCATCCTCGTCACTTAAGTGAGGTTCGAAATTACGAGTTATTCATAGAGATATATATTACCAATAGCTTTCGTGTTACTTCCGAGTGTGACGTTAGTAAAAAACCAAACCTTAATCAGGGGTGTAATGAAATATTTATGAAAATAATGTTTCAAAGGTGTTGAATTCGATTAAAAAAAAAAGAAATTCAAAAGAAACTTTACATAGTGGAAAAAATTCAAGATTTTTCATTGGTTTCGTTCTTTTTCTCATTACTTTAAAGGTTTCTTACATTATGACTCCTTAATTTTAGTTTTTATTTATATAATTTTTCTTCTTTTTTTTCCCTCGAAAATAATAAGACATTTTAAGTACGTAAATTTTCCTTCTTCTAGCATTTATTGAGGCAGAAAATAATATAAGTGAAAATGGCTATTTTTTAAAGTGAATTGAATCTTTTTTTTTCCCCTGAAAATGTAGAAAAGGACTGTTGGCATTTATTCAGGTAATACTCCTCAATAAAAAGGATATAGGAGACAAATCGAGCTGACAACATGAAAAAGAAAATAACTTTATTTTCACAAAACTTTCTATCCCTCATTTCATATACATGTATTATTATCTTATTCCTTATTAAGAGGGATAAAAAAATTTCATAATAAGGTTAGAAAACAATCATAGATTGAAAGTATTTTTAACATATTTCAAAGCAATAAATGGTAAATAATTCAGGCCACTGAGGCATTAAAAGGCTTCAAATTATGCATTTTGAATTTTTTTTTAAATAAAGGATGGTTTGCTGATTCAGCAGATATATTAATTTTTATAACTTGATAAATATAACGCAAGGAAATAGTGTTTTAAAATAGTAAACAAGCATATCTCGCCATTGAGAAAAATAATATCTCCGTCAATATCTTTCTCAATATATAGTTTTTTAGGATTCAGGTACATTTTTCTTAAAATCCGCCTGGTCCATAGAGCTGATATTATTCACATTATAAAATGAAGATTACTTCCTATACAGTGATCATAATTTTTTTAATAAACTCTCATGAATTTTCAGTATAGGTATTTCTGTAGCAAACATGGAAATTATGAATTATAAAATTTAATTTTTTTAAAAATTTTATGAAATCCCATTATTCCATTAGAGTTAATTTTATAATTATGTTTAATTGTAAATACTTAAATAGTGTAATTATTTAATTATAGAAATTATAATTATTTGTATGTTCAGTGTAAATATAGAACATTATATTTACAAGCACTCTGAAAATATGTTTTAAGAGTTGTAAGCATTTCATACAAGAAGTACTTAAAATTGGGTTCATAACTTACAAATGTTAATTTAGCTATTGGTTATAATTGACCTTATATAATATTATTTGTGTTAATTAATATAATTTTCTTCACACAAAAGTAGATATATAAATATACAAATAAGTCAATGTTAAAATATGATTTTCATTGTTTTTAATTTTTTTAAAAAAATTAGGCTCCATCAAACTTGATATAAAATATAATCTAAACTTATTTTAACTTGGCGAGGACCTCTTAGTTATTTTAAAGCAATTTCTGATATTTTTAGAACGAAATAGTTTTTTAAAATTAATTCCATTTTCAGAAACAGTTAAATATTCTTGATTTATCGACCTTGACAACGCATTTATTGAGCAGAGAACACATTTATTGAAAGGATACTTACATTACATGATTCACTTGTCACTTGAATATAGGTTTATGGCGCATTAATTCTTGTAAACGGCCATCACTAAAGATAATAAATCATTTATCATAGTTAATGCTAAAACTTGAAAATTGAGAGGTAATGCAATGACAGTCCATTAATAATTTGGAATTACCTCTCTGAGGGACGTGTAATCTCAGGTAACGATAATGCGTGGGTATCAATTCATAGAAGAGAAAGTGCACAAATAATATTGTTTCGTAGAATGTAAGTCAAATTAAGAGTACGGAATTTAATCTCAACTGTCGAGACTTTTATTTATCAGAGGAATTCAAATCTATCAATTTGATAGGAATAATAAAAAGATTTTATTTTAAACTGACATCAAGTTATTATAAATAAAGGTAATAGGATGCAAAGCGGAATAACATGATGGAAAACCTATTTCGACTTTGCAGCTTAGCTAAATGTATATACATTTTTGAAGAAGGTGCATTTCGCTACAGTTCATGCTTACCTGCATAAGTTCTCGAGAATAAATGTGGGCTTAGAGGTGTATTACTTCTCTCGACCACCGTCGAATGCAACCTGAGGATAGAATTCTAATAGGATGCAGCGAGCTAAATCCGACTCTTTTTGCCATTACCAGAAAACGAATATATCTACAATATTATTGAAGCATTATTACAGAATGAAGTGATGACTTAAATTTCAAATCTGCAACTCTATATACAATCTATAAAAAAAACACTACGCAACAAGAAAGAGTTGTCCGATGTAAACAAAAATTGGGGGATAGGTCAATTGTGTACAGAATAGAAAATAATAAAAATTTCAGAAAAAGTGAATGATTCAATTCAGAATAACATGGTCACAAAGTAACGAGCTCAAAAAGGTGTTAATCGACCTCTAGCCTGAATGTAAGCTGCCTCACGACGTGGCATAGAGTGATAAAACTCCGTAATAGTCTCCTGAGGTATTTCTTGTCAAATTTGCTCCAATTGTCGGGCTAGGTCATCAACATTCCCTGGTAGAGGCAGTCGCCTTCCCATCATATCCCAGACATACTCGATTAGAGAGAGATCTGGCTGCCCAAGGAAGTGTTTGTCAAGCTGTAAGACAGTTCATAGCAGCACATGCCCTATGTGGTCTGACTTATCTTCGCTGAGAAATAAGGTCAGGGTACTGCAAAAGGAACGGTAGCAAATGTCTCAGAATGTCGTCGACGTATCGCTGTGCTGTAAGTGTGAAGTAACAAGTACAATAGCACCCCAGAAAATAACTCCCGGTTGAGGGCCTATGTGGCGTGCAATAGTGAAAGCATGATCGGCACGCTGCCTTAGGCTTCTCCAGACACATCTTCGATGATCGTCAGGACACAGTTGGAAGCGGGATTCGTCGCTAAACACTATACATCTCCAGTCAGCATCATTCCAACCTGATCGAGCGAAGCACCACTGTAATCTGGCTCGACAGTTTGCAGGCGTGAGTGTCAGGAGGCGTAATGTCGGTACGAGCGTAGATTTTGTTCTATCAGCAGTCTGTGAATGGTCATGGTAGACACTCGTGTGCGGATAGCACGTCTGATGGTTGATAACAATGAATCAGGCACTGCGATAGCTTATCTGACAATCACTCTGTCCTCCCGATCTGCTGTGTCCCTAGGTCGACCGCTACCATCCTGAGGCTGAAATGTGCCATTTTCCACCCATTCTTGCCAACATCTTCTAATCGCCGCATCGCTTCGACCCATATGACGAGCGATTCTCCGATTTGCCCAACCTGCTTCTTTCAATCCAATGATACGACCTCTTTCAAACTCTGACAGTTGCTCGTAATGAGCTCGAATTCTGCGGTGATTTTAATTTCAATTTTATTGAAAGGTATCCTAAATCTCAATGCGTGCTGAGTGTGCTTTTCCGATGCGCTGTAGCTCCCGCTATTCCTTCTTTGAACACAAAATTTTAATTATTTGCATGTGTGGTCTAAATGTCTTTGCATACGAAATTTCATTACAATCGGGTAACTCCTCCTTGGTGAGTCTTTTTCTTTTTTTTTTTTTTTTTTTTTTTGTTATAGTGTAATATCCATTTTATAGCGTTAGTTCAACAGGTTGTTCAATTGATTCACATACTGACCTTTAAAGTAATGTGTTGATGTCTGTTATCCATTTTTTTAGTTAAAAACTTTATATTCCATCAAACAATATTTTGAAGATGTTTTTTTGATTGAGAAATCAGGTGTGTGGTTATACTACTTTGCTATTTTTATCACGGTTATTTCTACTCTTATTGTTTAATATAACTATTTTCATTTTGGATAGTTCTGATTTGTTATAATAATTTCTTCTTCGGGAATATACGACAACTCTCTTCAACTGCGACGGCAGATGTTAAATTGTCTAAATAACTGACCCTAGGGGAAATCCCTTTTGGTTTAGTTGATAAGAGATTAAACAATTAGCACTGTTACAAACGACAAGACAATGTTTTTTCGGACCCAGTGGTCGAGGATTCGAAACGTTGCTGGCATCTAAGGTCAACTGTCCTCACCCGTCAAAGTGGTGTCCCAGGACTTGAGTACTAGGTGGCAACAGAGCCTAGAGTTTCTGGTTGCCTGTACCTCCGACGCAAAATTTTGTATCTTTGTGTCTAAATATAGCTAATATATCACTGGACATAAATCACATCGAGTAATATATTAGCTACCTTAGATGCTACGGCGGACACATAAAATAGACCCGCCACCTCAACTCAATAGACAGTGATGACGTCAAAGGGGAACTGTTCCAAACGAAAGTCAATGCAACAGGGAGGGGATGTGCATCAATTGCAATTTTGGCTGGGTAAAGTGACCTTCTTTACAAATATCATCCAGAATATTCCTCTTCGTATCATCACGATGATACTGAATGGGAATTATGCGGCAGCTCCTTTCAACAACGACGACAGAATTTATAAACCTAATATTTGTCTAATCTTAAATCCAATGTTTTCATTTTTTTCTCAAGCACAGATAAAATAATTAAAATAGTCTTAAAAATAGTTCAAGAATTTAGTAAATTGTTTTTCACAGCCTTATTTATTGTTTCTCTAAGAGAGGGGTGCTCTCTACTAGCTCGCAGTTCCTAGTAAATACCAACAACTCCATTGAAATACAAAAGATTACTCTTACCAGGATATGATGAGAGTTCATCCTCAATAGAGAAATTTGAAACAGACAGCGTCGGATCCTAACCCCTATGGATCACATACGCGAATTATTCAAAGACTTCACACTTTTGCTATTTTTCAACTAGCACAACCTATTTATTTCCGTTACCTATCTTATTCTGAAATCCTTCTTTGTAGCTTTTATATGATTTGATTATATTTATTCACTAAGCTTAGTTTTTAAGCTTACCTAATTTGTTTAACTGCATTTCATTCGGTTGGAAAGGAGCTAGAAAATTAAATATAAAGTCAGAAAGAAACTCCAGATGTTAGTTGATAAAAAATATCGTGAATTGTTCATGTTATAAATTAAAAGCTCTGAGAATATTTGAACAGAGACTAACCAATTAAAGCTGAAGCGATTGAAGGAAGCATGTTTATTAACTCATATTATGAAATCATGTTTACCGTGCTCTAATTAGAATTCGAATAAATTGAGCATTTCGTTACTCAGACGAAATGCTCAGGCCTAATTACATGTTGGATAGTTAAAAGGACACCACCACTGTATATGTAAATTCACAATTCCACAAGTTTCAAATATTTAATATAACTCAGTAGTTCACCTGGATAATAGAATTATTCTAAGTTAAAACAAATAAAAAGAACCCAACTGACCTATGGCTTTTAAGAGAGAATGTTAACCAACAGCTCTTAAATATAGGAGTTGAGAAAATGAAAGAAGTTTGGCTTTATATGTTTTGACATTCCGAAATATAAAGCTAATTAAGAAGGACACAAATATTTAAATACTCTATAAACTATAAAAATTGGCTTTAAAATGACTAGTTTATTTCTGAAACTTAATTAACTTTTAAAAAGTAATTCATTGTTTTTGTTAAGAAAACATATTTTATTTTATACATTTTAATCTAATAAACTAAATCTTTCTTAAAAATATTTATATGTATTCAGAAATTAACTCACAAATAAAGTTTAAAACAAAAAAAATAATAATTTATTATTTGAAATGTTTTCTTGCATTGGTGCTGTAAAATAAATTCAGATTTTTTGATTGTTTAGAATTGGTCTGTTATTAAATTTTTCATCTTCACATGAATGTTAAAAATTAAATATTTTAATCTATGTAGTTATGATCCTTGCCAAATTATTCTTTAGTCCTGTATTGGACTCAATGATAATTTTTCACACAAACAATGTAAATAATATTTGTTGAAGTTTGTCATAAGTGAGTTTCAATTAAAGACTTTCTTAACTATTTTGAGGCTTGAAGAGCCAGTTAGAAACCACAAACTAAATGGGCTATTCATTTCATGTATTAACATCAACAATAATATAGAATTAATTTTGTTTTAGGAAAGGACGTTTTTAAATTGTATTCAAATACTCATACTGACACTTAAAAAAGAATAAATAATTTCCATTTATTAATAAACGTGCTACAGAATTTATTCAATTTTGTACTTATGCTATAAATGTAGTCTTGTTTTTTTGTGATAATACACTCATTGCCATAAAAATTTGCCCATCAAGAAGTAAGAGTGAGATTGTTACGAAACTTGGTGAGAAAGTGTCAGGGAGATATGTAAACCTTGTTCCCCGTGGATTATTAAACAAGTAAATAAAGCTTGTTTGCGTGCATTTAATCTATTGCAGAGGGATGTTTTTAACTAGAGATGCTATTACACCGCCATGGTAAACAATAAGAACAGCTATCACAGTTCGAGAAGGGAAGAATCATAGGGATGAGGGAAGCCAAGTGGTCAGCTCGGCGAGTAGCTCGCCACGCAAAAAGTTCTGACGTTACTGTAAGGAGAAGTTGGCACCGATGGACAAGGGAGAGGCCGGTTACACATGCAGCCCCTTCGCTACGGAACTCAGTCTGTACCATTGCAAGACACCTTCGTGAAGGACAGTTGCTATCGCGGCACCCATTACGTATACTGCCATTGACCCCCACTCGCCTTCGCCTCCGTTTGGAGTGGTGTTGCACTCGAAGGGATTGTACTGTAACCAAATGGAATGAGGTCATCTTTAGCGACGAATCCAGATTCAATTTGAGCAGTGATAACCATCGTGTATATGTGTGGAAGTCCCGTGGTAAAAGTCTAAATCCTGCCTTTGCTGTACAGCGGCACACCTCTCCGGCAACTGGTGTGATGGTATGGTGTTCAATCGCATACAACACACGGTCACCCCTAATGTTGTGATCCACGGCACCATGATAGCTCAGGGGTATGTTCAGGACATTCTTCAGCCACATCTGTTGCTACTCAGGGCAAGGCTCCTTAAAGCAATTTTTCAACAGTACAATGCTCGCCCACACACTGCAAGGGTTTCACTGGCTCCTATATATTTTCACCCTTCCATGGCCTGCTCTATCCTCAGATTTGTTACCGGTCGAGATTGAATAGGATCACGTAGGACGACAAGTTGGACCGTCTGCGAGTTTGGTCGAATTAAAGGCGCGTTTACAGCAACTGCGAAACGAGATGTCGTAGGACATCATATGGGACTTAATCATCTCAATATTCATGCTAGAGGTGACCTAATAGAGCACTAAAACCTCCACTAAAACCTCCATAACTTTGTAATTTTTCCTAAAATAAAAGATTATTTCGCTTTGATTTTTTAATCACTTACTAACATCAACGTTGTACTTACGTATGTAAAATTTCTTTTATTCTGACAACTCTTCCTTGGTGCGGAAACACGCACACGCACACACATATATATGTGTGTGTGTGCATGAAATATCTTGACAAATACCAGATCAATAATATACAAGTGTAAATAAATTAAGCATTTTTTTTAATACCAGGATAGTCAAATTTTTAATGAGCAATTTCTAATACTTTTAACAATAATGTCATTGGCACAACAATCTTGTAGAAGTTTTTCTTTTTCAAAACGATAGCATCTTTCTCAGTCTTATATTTATTATTATTAACACTTTCTGATGAGTTTTGATTTCTTCAATATCTAATAAATGAGCTGTGTGTTGAATGTAGTGTGAAATAGGCTACCTCGATAACATATCCGCTTCAACAATCGTAGTCCCCCGTTTTGGTTTGTAATTTCATAATCATACATTTTTCAACAGGACAATGCTGGCATACAAACAGCAAGGGTTTCATAGGACTGCCTTCGCTATATTTCCATCTTTCCCTGTCCTGCTCGATCCCCAGATTTGTTACCGATCGGTCATATCTGAGATAATTTAGGACGACGAGTTGTACAGTCTGCGAGTTTGGTCGAATTAAAGGCGCATTTACAGAACTGTGGAACAAGATGTCGCCCAACATCATACGGGACTTATATGCCTTAAAGCCTGACCGTATCATATCATGCATTCCTGCTAGAGGTGGCCCAATACGGTACTAAAATCTCCATTCTTTGGTAATTTTTCCGAAACTAAATGATCATTTTGCTTTGATTTTGTAATCCCTTACTTACATCAACTTTGTACTTACGTATGTAATATTTCGTTTTATTCTGACAACTCTTTCTCGGTGCTCAAAGTCTTGTGACAATGAACGTATTTCATCATATAGGATTTCAAAATTAATACTTCTTTTGAGTCTAGTGTTTTGCTAATAGTAATATGTTAATGGATATGCATTGAGAATTTACATACTTTATTTCCGAAAATGTTCCTTTCCAATGGTAAATTCTTAAAATTCAGAAATATATCTCTGAACAAATCATTTTAATTGAACATATTTTTTCTACCAAAATATGTTTATATAACTGAGTTCGTTCCATTTGTTTAAGCAATAATTTTAGCATATTATTTGTAGCCGTGGTAACCTAGTGGTCATGGTAGAGAACTCGCGGCCCACGTTGTTTCCGTCTAGTCTCTGGTGTTTCAATCTATTGCCGTTAATGACCCACTGAGTACTGGGGCTGATGTTCGTTAAATCAATCGAAATTCCGTCTTCCTGTGAAGTGCTGTGAAAGTTTATGAAAAGAGGTGAATGTGAATGTGACTCGGTTAAGTATGACAAGGTGTCATCCTTGTCATACTTGACCGAGGTTCAAAATTATGAAGTCCGCGACCAGTAGCCCTCGTGCTTCTTCTCAGGGCGACATTAAAAAATAATTTAGCATATTATCGTTTTGCTGATTAATCACTTCCTAATAAAAATGCGATCGAAGCTATCGGTAGCTCAACCGAATAAATTTTGAAGTATAGAAATGTCTTTGCACTTACATCAAGCTTCGATAAATGTTATTGTAATTTACTTTTAAACGCCAGTGGTATACCAGTATTGTGATGTTATGGTTAAATGCTAGTATGTATGCCAGTATTTGATATGACTTATTTGTGTTTTTTTTTTTTTCATTTAAAAACAATATTAATTAGAGGGCCATGTTAAAAACAGTCGGTGAGTCATAGTTTATACACCACTGATCTTATTTCACGATTATCAACCAATGTACTGTGGATCCACAGTGTTCCTTCAATTGTTTTAAAAACTAATCATGAATCACAACTATAAGACGATAAAGTACAAATGTATCAACTAATATGAAAAGATAAAAGCTCGTAAAATTTTATACTGTATAAACCTTACATATGGTGTACAAAAATTTTGAAACAAATTTTTCTGAACTTACAGTTATCATGAATTATTTGCTATAATTCATGCAAAGCAGAAAATATAAGCATTACGGAAGAGGAAATATTAATTGTTAAATTAGAAATTACAGTGAACTGCATTTATAATATTGAAAAAATATAGAGAGAAAACTATAGTTTTTTCTTAAACGGCAATATACTACATATATTACTACAAAAAGTAAAAAAAAATACTTTTTTAGTTTTTAGCGTCAAATTCAAGTGAAGCGAGCATTATTATAATAAAAACTATTAAAAATAATAATCGATTTTAAGCTAATCTTCTTAATTCCGAAATATAAGGATCATTATATTTAAGATGAATTATTTTTATTTAATTTATGTCCATCTCTGAAATAATGGCTTAATTGGAAAAAAAGTTTGCACCTAACTTCTGAATCCAAAATAATAAAAATAATCAACCCTAAGTGAAAAGATTCATTTCAGAAAACTGTATATTTATAAATCTAAAACTACAAAAAACGAAATTAGGTAACTATATGATACATTAAAACAAAACAAGAGAGAAAATATAAGAAATAAATTTAAACAAACAAAAAATAACTCGTACAAAATTTAACCTACATCAAAAAGGCTTATTCATCCCATTCATCAGTTTAATCAGAACTTTTATCCACGATTTGATTCGTATACCACTAGTCTCGAAGTTCGTAATTTTGGCCAAAAGCAACTTTGTTTCCATAATTTTATCACTAGTTCCTATAAAGTAAAATAAATAATATTTTCATTATATTCTAAAATGTTTGATAATTCTAACGAGAAATTTAGTAGTTGAAATTGAAAACAGAGAAGAAATTTATCCCCTAATATTATTTTATTTTATTCATAAAATGTGAAAAAAAAAACCGAGAAAATATGTCAAAATTACGTTATATTAAAAATTAATTAGCAACATCTAAACAATCGTATTATTTCCTTCTATATAACTTCCAAATGTTTTAACTATATCTATTGAAGCCTTTTTTCTGCATCTATTTTTCGGAACGAAATCGAAAAAATAGTTCTGCTAGTTTTTTTCTTTATAAATGGGAATGTTTTGGAAACGAAACTTAAAATAAAACCAATAGATTTCTTAGAAAACTGAAACTATATATTAGACGTTTGTTTATTTTTGGTCTCAACTTCTTTGACTAAAAGATTTAGTAGAAGGATCTATAGGTTAAATGTACAGCATAGAAATTTAAGCTTCTGGGTTCACTGTTATATTTTATTCTCCTGTCATTTACCAGATTGTGGGTGTCAATATATGTAAGAAAAGTTTCATACAATTACGCTACTTGCGACTGGAAAATACTTGGTAATGTCTGATTTTATATATGTAAGTTTTAAAAAACGTACCTAGAGATCTATAAAAATAAACTACTATTTCCGAATTTAATCCTGTTCAGTTACCTGTTACTGTTAATACTTCTGGGCGAAAGTGGCTTATGTTAATACTTCGCTTCTTTGAGTGAGTGTTTTCATTCCGTGGCAAATGTCGATTAACCTAGGATAAGGGATCGATTCAAACTGCCTGTCTTTCGATGCGAAGCAACTTGTCCAATGTGTCTTTTGCAGCTCCTTATACAACCAAGCCTAAAAGTAATTTCCTGCCGTGACAGTTATTAAGTGCCTTTTACTCTTATCGTTAGTTCTGACTTGAACCTCATACTCCCTCCTTGGGGGGGGGGGATTCTTTTTAAGCCTAGATAATCAAACATTCCCCTAAAAGGCTACCGATACCTACCAATTTTTCGAATTAGAGATGTTCACATTGAGCCCACCTACCTCACTCACGGTGCCTTCATAACTAGTAAAATAAGTTAATCGAAAGTGATAAGCACAACTGTGCATTTCTTACTTTTTGAGATAGGCTGTTATCATCGCCTAACAGTCGAATGTTTAGTGATAACGAGTATGGAAGTTTGCGACGGCCCATCAAAATGAATATTGAAGATGAAAAAATTCACGTCACTACATTAAATTCCATAGGTTTAATCTCTTCATTTCTCACATTCACAATAAATTTACGAAGTGGACTGTAAAGTATATCATTAATAACTCATTAGATACCTGCTAATGGTGCCTTCGCACATGGGTTAATATTTCCTATTACACTCACAAACAAGCGAGCATACAGCTCTTCTCAATGGTAATGCTAGGAATTAACAGTTAAGTTCTTACAGTGTGGGGGGCGCAGTGGTCGCATATGCAGACGTTAATAGAAGATATTTTGAATATTGAAAAGTAGAAAGTGAAGACACCACTCAAAGTGCGGCAAACAAACCCAGAATTGGTGCTCTCTAACTATCTGAGAAACGCAGAATGACAAAGTACGTATGCAATTACCGGAACAAAGGTATTTGTGGAAAGCACCTTTTTTACCTTTTTCAAATTTTGTGCAACTTTTTCACTTTTCTATTTTCTTTATTGAAATATTGTAGTACTACTCTACGCTTTGTTTCTCATAAAAGTAAAAGAAGTGTAAAAATATGCTTTTGAGTGTTTGAAATTCATATTCTGTAAGTTGAATGATTATTTACTCAATATTAATTTAATTTCAATTATCTATTGAATGATTTTCAGAACGATATTTAAAGAAGTTTGTTTTTCAAGTCATTACTGCAAATTATATACATTCCTTATGGTACTGAATGTCTTTCGGATCGTTTCCATTGATATCATTGGTAGTTTCTAGTTAAGATGACGAGTCTGTTTCACGCATGCGTCATAGTCAGTTATATCACTACTGAGGTGGGAGTTTGTGTAGGGGTATATGCTATCAGTGGCTCCAAGCAGTATTGCATCTCATGTCCAAGTCTTAAATCTCCGGCGAAAGAGTTTTATACATCTGGAGAACTGTTCCCCCTGCCCCTTGACGTAGGGTGGAAGACATTCGACAACCGAGCCAGAAGGAATCAATCCTTAAGAGCTTTTATGCCCTTCTTTGATAATTGCAGCATGTGAAAGAGAGACGCAAAAGAATATCTTAGAAATTGGTATTATTAAAGCAGCAATGAAAAATGCAAAAAAAAAAAAGAAAAGAAAGGAAGAAATATTATTAACTGTTCATGGAAAAATCAAATTTTGGATACAATTTTAGTGTTGTATTAATATATAAGAAACTATGATACAAAGAAAGAATGAAAGCACTTTTCAGAAAATTATATGGAAGAACATGTGGCGGCTCTCTTCAGCAACGAGAGGAATAGAAATTTTTGATGAACATGAGGAGAAATCCCTTTTGACATAGTTTTTAATACCACTGCAACAGACGTCCAGATAAGATTATTGGGGACTAACATACCGAGAGTTCGAATAGACACCATCACTCAAGGTCAACAGACCTCATACATCCGGGGTACAAAAACTATCTTCCAAAAATGAGAGGACATCTCATCGACAAAAGATGTTAATATCCCTTTCATTAGCATTCCCTTATTCTAATAACTTCTTCATAGCATTTATGCGTATTTACAGAATAAATTTCATCGGATTTATTTTTCCAAGAATATATTATCGGATTTATTTATGAAACATTCCAAAGTTTGGATTTTGTTCCTTCTATTTTTACTGAAAAACTATTCTGAAAATAAATACTTACATTTCCAAGATTCTTGCTTTATCCTGTATTTCTAACAGTATTTTTTTAGCTTCTCTAAACGAAGTGGTAGAACTTTTTCTCTGACAGACAAAAGCACTTTAAAATCTCTCCACTCGTTCGAGCAATTGTTTTTCTACATGCATTACATACAGAAAACATTTCTTTCGAATGACGTGTTCATTGATCCGAAAATATATTGAGATAATAGAGCATTTTTATTTACTTTATGTAAGTCAATGGAAATGGGAAAAAAATCAATTTTACAAACAAATAGCTGGAAATATTTCTAGACTCGTTGAAAGAAAGAAAGAAATTTAGAATTTGTTGATGTAACACAAAAATAAATTTTTAAGTATACTTGCGTATATTTATCAGAGCTATTTGTAAAAGAATTTTTAAAATCTATTTTTATAAATAAAAAAATTATGTTTATATAGAGTATAGAAGAAGTAGTTGAAATGTTTTATATTTCCTCTTATATATTACTTCTTAATGTTGTACTGGTGCTTCTAAAGGAGTATGGAACACAAAAATTATTTAAATTTACTTAAAAATTATTTTAATTAGTCTGATAGAAAGCAGTTATCTTTAGCAATAATGGAGTTAATAGGCTTGTTATCAGGAATAATTCATGGCAGATAGTGTATTTTTTAATTACTTGTGTGATTAGGCAGACGATATTGATATTTTTTCTGATTTTCATATGTTTACGTATTTTATAAAATTAAGATGATATTCGGTTAGAATTGTTGACATCACATTATTTTTTAATATTTTTTATAGTTAAAAGGCAACGAAAAGATTGATTCATGGAATATTTTTATTAGAATTAGTTGTTCTAAACAGTTAAATAAAGTAATGAAGAGTATAGAAGTGATTATTTTTTAGTAATTTTAGAAACCAGCACCAGGACTCAATGGTTTTCGATGGCCATTTTTATATGAGTCAAGTTCCTCAAAGTTATCCTTCTAATTCAAACTCTACTTGAGACCTACAAAACTTAAAAATTGTAGTTTTATTAAGTAGTAAAAATAATTCTACTGATGCCTTAATTATTTTGTTAATTCTTTAAAGAATTTACTGCCGAAATTTTTAAAGAATTAACCAAAGAGTTTGATTGTTTTGCACTACAAAGCTATTTTTTTTTTCTTCTTTTAATAGAGCAATTTAAAGCCTAAACATGTCAAATTCTTTACTATATTTAATTATACATAAAAAACGGTGATAAATTTCAGTCATTCAAAAGTGTATCTATATTTTTTTAAAACAATTATAACATTACATAAACGTACAAAAATATTTCTATTGTATTCCGCAAAATCAAATATAAACCGAAGATTTTAACATTTTGTGTACCATGTCTTTCTAATTTACATGAAATATATTTACACAAAAATCATCAGAAATGCTTGAATTTTTTTTTCCAGTTTTGCAGGCTATGTTGCCATAATGATGAAGCTAAATTCTTAATATTACTGGATAAATTAATTTACTTTTTATTTCATTTATAGAAACCGTACTGGAAATGTTCACGACACTTTCATTCATAATCATTTTCATTTAAAAATTACAAGCTTGTCCAGTTTAATTTCTTTAATATATTTTGCAATACTTAACTTTTAACTCTTAAAATTTTCAACATTAAACCTTAAAGATTAACTTTAATTTTCTCATTTAACCTGCAGGCATTTTTAAACCTAAATGTAAATCATTTAAAATTTCTGTATTAGTAAAAAGACATTATTAGCTTGTTTTATTTAAAATATTAAACGCATAATTTCATTGCCTGTTCGAAAAATAATCTATGACAATGAAACAAAATAATTTCTATTAAATGCAAAATGAAATATCTGTAAATGATTAAAACTAGTCCATGTCTGATTCTAAAAATCACTAAATACGAAGAAATAAAAAAGTTGGACGCATCGTAAAAAATCATGTGGTTATATATAAATAATTTTCCTTTATGCATAATATACAATTATTAATGTTACGGTGGAATACTATAAATTTTAATTATTATGAAGAAACAATCGATATAAATGGTTAAAAATATTTTGCATATTGATTGATGCTTATGAACATTATGTTGTAAATTACATCCATTTATATTGATTTATTTAGTTTTAGAAAGTCATAGGTAGAAGTAACTGGCTGGATGGTGGAAATAAAGCTCTATCTGCTGAGTTTTACAATGAAATTTTCAAGATACTCCCTTCGAAATTTCAAGATACGCCGTGAGTTATGTATAGTAATGGCTCTGAACAGAATTTTAAGTTATCCTGATTATGTAAAGAGATTTTAAGAATAATATATAAAAATTAAGTTTAAGTGACATAACCTTTCATCTAGAAGTATGAAAGCCATGATGAACATCGAGGTGATTGGATATTATAAAATTATACTCCTTTACTTGATATGTTTCAACAATTTTAGAAGATTAAGAAATTTTACTGTGTATAGGGACAGAAATTTACGTTCGTTTGGATGAACTGTTCTTACCTGCTGTTTTTTAAAGAACTGTTCTTAATCTATTCTTTGATTAACTTGTTCCATAGAAGGAGACTCTTCGAACAAAAGCTCAAAGGTATTCTAATGAATTTAACTCTATATAATTAATACATATGAAAATGTTACATAATTTAAAGATAGTCGAAACTTTTGAATTTTAGAAAAAAAACACGTTTTATTTTAAATTAATACTAATCAGAACATCATTTTCTAATTTTTATCAGCAAATAGTGAAAATAAAATATCTTGGTTATATCTCGATAAGAATAATTTTTATATATTTACAAATATATTCAAAATAAATAAATAAATTGAACGCTGGTAAAAAAGAATTTAAAATCGTTTTTGAAACTTACAAGTAAAGTGTAATTTGAATTTTAGGCAAAACCATTTAATTTGTTTTTTGTTATGCAAAACTTTCATCTCAAAAAGCCTGCTCCTCTGCCTATATAAATAAGGTACAAGTGTGATGATTATTATTAATTATATAGATATATATATTACATATATACATATAGTTATCTAGCCTGCAAATATACATATAGGTATATATAGTGTTACAGTATATATATATATATATATATATATATATATATATATTCAGTTTGTAATATTCGTAAACATTAAATACTAATTAAATGAATTTGTTTAATTGTTTTCTATGTGGTTAGTAAAACAGGAATAAATTAATGAAAATACATATGAAATAAAATAAACATTGAAATTTATATTCTACTTAAATTCATTCTCTAATGCACAACAGAAAATGGAAAATAAAGTGAGTATTTTCATACAAAAAATTTCTTCGTAAATCATTCTTAGACCTGATCTAAATTCAAATTGGCCGCAATGTGAAATATTGTATTAATGTATTTGTAGATAAACCTGCTTTAACGAAATAACAACGATTAATTAGTGTTACACTGTAAGCCTTAATATGTATGTATATATATATATATTGACAATCAAAACATACTTTTGGAGAATTATTAATGCACAAGCAAAATGTTCATGTATTACTATGCACATTACATAAGTCATTTTTCACTTTCTAGTTAATACCTAACAGAAATGCAAAACTGAATTTTACAATTGGTTCATGAAATTAAAAATAACGATATAAATTAGATTGAAAATATAAATATAATTCAATGGGGAAAAAATTTCAGTTTTGATTTAATTTTGATGTAGAAGTCGATTTCGAAACGGCTTGAATAATTGTTTATATTCTGATTCCAGTAATTTCCTTTCGTTGCACTTATCTATTCTCCGGGGGATTTTTGCCCCTCAGATATTTCTATTTGGGAGCTCGTACATGCGCTGTTCATTGATGTCTGTATGTGGGGAATTATATCGGACTTGAGTCGCGTGATGCTAAGACTGGGTTGTCAACAGGAAGCTATTCTATAGATTGTGATCGAGGGTGCGGGTGATGCCTTCGAGTTCCTGCATACACTATTCTGTAACACGTTTTGTTACAGTGTTAAGGAAGGCTACAGTCAGGGGAAGGCAGAGAGGGGCGTCTTTGAATATTTAAGAACAGAAAGGAACAGTTTTCCGGCGATTACTAACTCGAATGATCTCTCTCTCTTTGGAAGAATATATGAAATAACATTCTATTTTTTCGATCCTCAACCCCCACTTACATGACGCATGTATGAATGCGAAAAATTTTAAACAACTTCTTCATGCGTTTTTTTTTAAAAAAGGTATAACATTTAGTTATATTTTAAAGCATTTAATATTATTACATCGAGTTTCTTTTTATGTGTGAAATACGACATTTCACGCAAAATTATTAGTAGAAAATTGTTTAAAAATATTAAACTCATAAGGAAAAATTAGGCATAAAACTGAAAACACTGCAAGTAAATGAAGCTTACATAAAAAAAAGGAATTAAACGCTTGTAGAATTGTTTTAAAATAAACGGGGAATGTGTTTCAATGAATTCTTTTAAAAATCTGAATGAAAGTCACACTAAATTTAAATGTTTTTAAATGTCACTGATTCGATATTGTTAAAAAGAAAGAAATGATTTTACATTATTACATTTATTTTTATGGTTTATAAAAGTTAATTTTTTGAAATTTAAAAATACTTCAACAAAATAAATATATCGTATAAAATGATTTTTGAGTGTATCTTTTAAAAAATATAGATAAGTATAGTGAAACCTGTTGTTATATGCACTTCTTTTTTTTGTGCGATATTTTTATGCGTTGTATAAGAAAAGTCAATTTCTTGGAATCCATATCAAGCTTCAAACTTGTATGTCTGATTAACGCAAGCGGCTAATTAATTACCCTAATCACCTAAAACTAATCACCAACTGCATTGTATCTCCAAAAATGTCAACTCTGAACGAGTGTGAGGTAACATCTTCTAGTGACGAAAGTGATTGTCCACTAGAAAATCTGCGTTCTTGACACCGAAGACTAATGTTACATGCAATTTTCGTATATGTAACATTTAATGTAAGCAAATAAAGTATTTAAAAATATTTCCATGCTTAAGGCTCCCGTCTACCCGGCATTTTGATTTCATCAGCTTCATGTTAATCCTATGGAATTTCGACTTGAATTCTCCCATCTTTATTATTTGATCTATTTGAATGCAATGAAGTGCATCTGAAAGAGCAAAAAAGAATGAACACTTCTGTAGAATTACTTTTTTCCTCCGATTCTTAAAAATATTTGAAAATATTCTTTAAAGACCGGAAGACTCAAAAACGAATAATTAAAATAAGAATAAAAATGTTTTAAAAAATCTTAGGGAAAAAAGTAATTCCACAGAAGCATTGATTATTTTTTGCTCTTTCAAATGAACTTTATTGCATTTAAATAGATCAAGTAATAAAAATGCGAGAATTAAAGTCAAAATTCCATAGGATTAACATTACGTCCACGAAATCAAAATGGCGGGTAGACGGGAGCCTTAAATTAATTTTTGCCTTGTTCGGAAAACCGATTTCTAGCCTTTATCATGAAGTTTTGAGTTATTTTCTATATTGGACATTTTTTTATGTGGTTCGTATTTACTGAGCAAGAAAATATTTATATGTGCAACAAATAGTATATTTTGTAGTTCCTATCAAGTCTTAGAACATTTTTACATGTGTTTTTCTGCGGTCCCTAACCGCCCCCCCCCCCCGGTTTATTGGTTATTCAAAATCTCCGTTTAAAATTGAGTAATGGGTAACAGACGAACAGAGAAAGAAAAATAGCATAATATACAGTAGAAAAATAAATATATAATTTAGAAGTAGAATGTCTTCACACAAAAATCACTGAATATAAATTTAATCACATGGTTATAGGACTCAAATCCTTGAGCCCTATATTTCTAATATTTTTTATTACAAAGATAAAAAATTTCACTAAAGTCCCGACATGCATAAAGACTGTTGCATGTTAAATCTCACTAAATCATTATATTAAATCCAAGCTCTACAATCGACGTTGCGTGGACGTAGGGGATAAAGTGCACTCTGAGATGTCATCCTCGTCACCTAATAACGTCACGTAACCGAAATAGAGAGGCCTACTAGGTATTGTCTAGGGGACTTTGCGTTGGGTAGATGTAAGAATCCGGAAAACGTTTAGTAAAAATATAATAAGAATCAAGCACACATTCCAAATCTCTCATCGATCAATCCACATATATCAAAGAACAATACACTTACTTTTCTGCCATAAGAGAGTTTTTGTAAACTTTCAAATTTCATTCTGTGGAGACTGTTCGTTTGATCGATATTTTATAAGTATACGGAGTTAGCATGAAATGGACGGCATAAAGAGTAATGGTTGTTCGATTGAATATTTATTAAGGTCGAAATTAGGAGCAACACCAGGGCAGTTGACGACGTAATTTTCATCTATGGTCAGGTGATGAGGACATTTGAGCTGTCACCTCCATCTCCAAACTTCCACGCTACGTTAACGGGAGGACTAGGAGCCTCGACAGACTTAACGTGCACTTCATGGAAGGTCTTTAATGCAACTAGGATTTGAGCCCATGATTCGACGGAAACAGCGTCGGCCGCGAGTTCACGGTCATTTCCACTAGGCTACCGTAGTCACTTGAAGCATAAAATATTTGGTTTTGCTGGGATTTAATAAAGAATATGCGATTCATAGTAGTTATAGTATTAAATAGAGTATTATCTAAAAAGTATAGTCCCGCTGTAAAAAATTCGTTTTGAAAACTGACAGAAAAGTTTTTCTAAAGAAGTTAAATTTCATATCCCCTTAAAAGGAAAAACAAAAATAAAGATAAGAGGGAGGTCTGAAAAGTTTCGACCTAAAAAGATACATGACATTTTTTCTTTACATTTATTTTTATTTTCTACATAGTCTCCTCATAAGTCTACTTACTTCTCCCAGCGATAATCCCTTCTCTTTAACCTGTCCAAATAATACTCGGCGTCTTTCTCTGTAAATAATTGTCAACGAAGGGGATGACCTCCTCATTTGACGAAACTCTCAATCATCAGAGAGCAATTTTTAGACTAGGAAACAGAAATAATCATTTGGTGCTAGATCTGGTGAGTAAGAAGGATAGTCAAAGAGTTCAAATCATAATTCATGGAATTTCACCAAGGTCTTCACTGAGGTGTGAGACGGAGCTTTGTTTTGGTGAAACAGAATTTTTCCCTTGCAAATGGGGCCATTTATCCTGAATTTCTACCCTCAGCTCCTCAAGTAATGATGCGTAGTATGCTCCTGTAATGGTTTTTCCCGTTTGAAGATAATCGATTAAGATAATTCTATTACTATCCCAAAAAACAGTCGCTATCACTCTCCCAACCAAAAAAAAACAGTTTTTCCTTTTTTTGAAACCGGATCTCCCATCGTAGTCCATTGTTTTGACTGTATTTTTCTTCTGGGCATTATGGTGTACCCAATTTTCATCTACAGTACTTACTCGATCCTCTGAATTCTCCGTGGATGTCAGTGTTCTCGAAGCCGATATCTCGCCTTCGAACTGAAGTCCAGCCCTCTTCTTGCTTCTCCGCCCCTTGCTATATACGCACCTTAGCTTACGGCCACAACGTCCAATCGCAATAAGAGCTTTCAAGTTTGTTTCGGCAGTTCCTCACTCTGCCGAAAATCCAGGCTTTTGTTGCCTGAATCCTAATTTTTTATAGCTAATTCACAATTATGAAAACTTATTAATTCTGACTTTAACTTAATTTTAATTATGAGGAAAGGGTAAAATTTATAATATAAATAGGTACCTTGTAAATTTGGCCGTTGCTGTAGTTACTCGGTGTCCAAACTCTGGTTTGTTGCGCCTACACTGCGTCAAATGAGCGTTTGAAAAGTTCATTCGAACACTTTTTTGGTCTGACGTGAGCAAACACGGCACCCAACGCGTGGACAGCTTTCTATGGCCTGAATCTTGATTCAAAATGTGACAAACACGATCTCCATTTGGTGAACTTAAGCAATGTTATCGTCAGTGGTTGCAGTTTGTGGAAGTCCCGAACGTTTATTGTCTCCCAAGCTGGTACGACCATGTTTAAATTCAGCTGCACAAAATGGTAAATTATGTTGCAGAGTCCCTGTACACGGCGTCCAACTCATCTATTATTTGCGTAGGCGTTTTGGCTTTCAAAAACAAATATTTAATGACCGCTCGATATTCAATTTTTTCCATTTTCACAAAAACACTCAGATTGACTCACTCAAACAACAACTACACACAAATTGCCAAACAACAACTACACATTCAAAATGTTTGACATTTTGATGAAAACTAGTCAAAAGATGCGCAACCACATTCCCTAGCTTTTATTGACGAGTACTGCCATTGTCACTCAAAGGTCAGAAGCTTTACAGACCATCCTCGTTTATTATCAATTATGTGTACTGTTAATATCTGCCTACCTGAAGGAGAGGGGTCACAATATGTTCCAGAATTTATTATGTTATCCCGAGACAAAATTATATCTGGCAACGCCTCTGGCATTTCTAAAACTCGGTTCACATGATTTTACATACTAAAATTGTTTGTTTCGATTCCGAATTTTTTTTTTTTTTTTTTTTTTTTTTGGG
>BMAW01127591.1:0-10934 GCA_019974015.1 Nephila pilipes | reverse complement strand
GTGTTGGATGCCTCCATTTTTAAATGCTTTCATCCATTTTCTTACAATTCTGTTGCTCATAATGTTTTCTTCAAGCCCTTCCTTAATCTGCTGATGAATTTTAGCAGATTATATGTTTTTTTGCATGCAGAAAATGAATCACAGACTTAATATTCTAACTGAAGTCATTTTCATTTGTTCTGGCATCTGTGATCAGCCAACAGATGAAGGTACTCAGTGCATCTAAGAGGAATGGTGACAGTACTGCTGCAACGGCCATATTTAAAAACAGTACTTATTTTTAAGACATACGACTAGTAGCAATCAGTAAAGTCATAGAAATCTATAAGGCTTAAATAAACTATTGTAATTTAAATATCAGTAGGTCAAAGAATAAAATGTACAAGGGCTCAAAGAAAAAAATTTTCATTCACAATCAAGCTATAAATAAGTGCGGAAAAAGGTTTTTAAAAGGCTCTACAGTAAAATTTCAAAACTGGACATAGTGCTATTCACTTCCGGCGTACAGATATAATTAAAAAAAATGATAAAGATTTTGCAAAAAAAGATTTTTCAGCTTCCGCTGTGACCAAGTGGTCGTGACATCAAGTTCGTCTCCGGCGATGCTTCAGTTGTGCCACATCGTCGAGTTTTCGTTTTACCAAACAGCTGTCGGGTAGAGCGAATGATGCAAGCTAAATCTGTCTTGAATCCCAATCTTCACATTTGTAAGGAGAATAATCCCAATAAAATTTTTTGAATGGGATCTATGATTTGATTGCTCTTTCAGTTTAAAGAGATTCACTAAAAGTTCTTCATATCGATGACATTTCCTCAATTTTTGCTATTGTTCCTGGTAATTGCCTTTTTGTATCTAAGTAAAAAGCTTTATACCTAAAATTGAATCACTATCTTCTGAAGTTTTTACATTCGATTTCATCAGTTTAGCTACTATTAACGCAAGTTTCTCTTTGACCTTGCATGCAGTGTTTTAATTAGAAAAGTGCTTAAAGGAAGTTCATTTGCATGCAACTATCGTATGGAGTAACTCAGTTGTTGAAAGATGCAGATGAAATTATGTCTATTTTAAAACTGAAGGTAGGATGAAATGATTAAGTCTTTGGCTAAATTGATAGATTTTAATATACTTCACTTTGTTTCGTAATTTTAAAATGATACTTAAATGAATATCGGTAAATCTATACCGATTTACCGAAAAATTTATTAAAACTTAACTGAAAAAATAACTGAAAAATTAATGTATTATCGAAATTCCAATTTTTCTTAGAGTAAAAGTGTTTTAATAAGTTTTGTTACTGTAACTTTCTAACATTTCATTCTTTCTTTAGTTCTGGATATTACATTTTAATTCTTTCTTAATGAAACAGTATTAAACATTTTAATACTTGATATTTAAAGTCTTACAAGAAAAAAACAAAAGCGAAGTTTTAATGGAAGTACGTTTTATACAGAAAAAATACATGAATGAAACAAATAATATTCGTTATTACAGTTTGTCTCGGGTAATAGTTAGAATAAACAGAAGAAAACTTCCAGGTTCTTCTCTTTTGCATATAGAAGAATTGTACTTTTTCCACTTCTGTACTGTATTAAATATTTATCTTTCCTTGAAACTTCTTATGCCTACTTAAGTCCTAGAGACATATTCCAAAACTTTTTTGAAATTTCAGAAATTCGTAAAAAAGAATGACCAAAGGAGAAGTACCAGAAAATCCCAATACTTTCCAGGATATTTTATATTTCGTGCGAAAGAAAGACAATTCAATATAAAATTATCATCAAAAATTTCTCTGAATGCCTATAAAACTAGTACTAAAGAGTGAGTCATAAATTTCCATACATTAGAAAAATAAGTATTTTATTTCAGGCAACCATTTGTATTTATATATGTGCTCTAAACGACTGCCATTGTTTCGAAAACACATTTTACTATGTTTCGCACTGTTGATAAACACCTATAAGTACATATGAAGTGATGCTTGTAGTAATAACGTTGGTGACACGTTCTCCAAGTTGATTTGGCCTTAGAGGACTTAAAGATCGAACTCAAAGGTGGGGGGGAGCATCAGGTGTTTTGGGAGGAACTCATTTGGATAACATCCACCAATGAAACATAAAAGTTTTTATTATATATTTTCCTATGTATGGAAACTCATGGTTAACTCTTCATATCTTAAACCATCAATGATATTTTACTTATTATTATTTGATATTCGAAATGACTCATAGAACAATTTTCATCACATTTAAAGCTCTCAAGTTATTTGAGTAATTTTGTAGCATTCAAGTTTTTTGATATATCACAAGCATTTTTCTGCCTTCATACGAGTATATGTATGAAACACAACAGAGGGCATTGTTGTATCAGCGCAGTGAGAAGAGAGGATTCGCTCTCTCTTGATGAAGAAAGACAGAAATATGGACACAGGACAATCAGTTTCTCCTAAAAGAAGGAGATAAGCTATTAAAGATAACATATTAAACGCTATAGCGATAACTATCATTATTATGTCGCTTTTATGATTATATTCTAGGTTAATTTGAGATTCTTCTAGGTTAATTTGTAAGAGTATTTCGTCCATGCATTAAACATTAGTTTGTTTACAAAAGATAGTGTCATCATTTTTTTTAAAATACCCCTAGACACCATCTCTTATACAATGAGCTTGAAATCCGAGATGCACCTTGAAGTTTAGTTTCCAGTGAAATTGTTGAATAGATCCTGTAGGATTATTCCATAGAATAATTTTCTTAAAAAATAATTTAAATAAAAAAGTGTTTATTTTGGACTTATGGACCGTGCTTTTGGGACTGAACTATGCCTAAGTCACGTGAATTGCAATTTTTAAGATGTAATAACCTTTAAAAGTTCGAGAAAGGGAGATTTAATCCATCTTTTCAATCATATTTCAGATACCTCAATGGATCATTTAATTGTACATAAATTAAAAAATAGAATCGAAAACTGCAAATATTTTAAAAAGGATTCGGAATTGGTCGCCGATCGATTAAAATGAGTAGTTGTGGGAAAAAAACTAAAGTAGAAAATAAGATAAAAGACTAGGAATACCCATTTACCATTGGAGCCTCAAAAATTGAATTTAAGGTATTAATATTTGTGCAGCTAGAAAAGGAATTGGGGTTGGAAAATTTTAAGAATCATAAAGCCAATAAGTACTAATCTAATTCTAACAAAAACAAAAACTTTACTGCTGGAAATTTAGAAAATAATCGTAACAGTACGAAATATCCTTTAAATCTATCATTGACATCTAAACAATTTTAAAAAAATTTCCTTTTTCTGTCATTACAAAACAAAACACATTTTTGATGTTCTCATTTCAAAACTAAATAATATTCATCATAATGCAATATTCATTTCAAAACAATAAAATAGAACTTTTTTACTTTTGAGTTAAAAAATGGAAAAATTTGGAAATAAAATTATTTTTCAGTTAAATTATTACAGTTTTGAATCTTTACACACACACACTCACTCAAACACACACACACATTCAAACACACACATATATATATAAAGTTATTTTAATTTGTTTTGAATTTATGTCGCTATGTTTCATAGGTTCCAAACTTCTTTTGTCCTCTCAATTTCCCTATAAGAAAAAAAACTAACCACCTCTTTCTAAAAATTTAAAATAAAAAATACTCATTTCTCCCCTTTTCTGAAAAAAAAAAATATTTACTCCCTGCTTATCTACCAGAGAAACACTGACTGTTGTGACTAGTTGTTTTCCATGAGTCAAAAATGATTCAAGAGGTAAAAGTAGTAGTAGTGTATAACATGAGAATGTGAATTCGTGTTCAAAGAGCCGAGATTATTAAAAAAGATAATAAATCTATTTCATCACACACGCATACAGATTCTAATTTTTAACAAATAAACTTTTGATTTCTAATTTCTAATTAATACTTATTCATTTGCAAATTAAACATTCCGTTTTGAATTTCGAAAACTTATTAACACCTAAATCTGAAGTTAACTGCATCAAATACGAAAAATGTTAATCTTTCATCTCACTGACGGACAAAAGATGACCTCCACTGCACCTCCTGGTCATATGATTCTTAGAGTGTTAAAAGGTGTATGGACTGTAGCTGACCTTTAAGGTGAACAAAAATTAGCAGTTGGAAAAAAGAATAAATAAATAAACAAATGAAATTGTAATTTTGATAGCATCCACAAAATAAGGAATCTTCTCCACAAATGAAACGATTATTGGAATGTTAAGCAATTTGTTTTTAAACGATAACTGTAAAAACTCAGTAATAACCTGTTAGCCTTTTAAGTGGCTATCTTTTTAGTTAACGACACAACTGTCAACCGAGTACTTTTCAAAATAAAGTGTTTTTGTGAATTTATCTTCTAATGAATAAATTGATGAATATGAGAATAAATAAACAAATGAGTGAGTGATAAATCAATAAATCGATGATTAAATTTGCATTTCATTGTCATGTTACCATTTGCTTCATTTCTAATACTTAAGTGAATAATTTAATGATTATTAATAAAAAATTGGCAACTTTGCTTTTTAAATTTTTTTCTTTGCAAAACCTTATATTGAACATTTTTATTATTTATTTATTTATTTTTATTTTAGTATTTGGCTGAGATTGAGCCAAAAGCTTATTTCTATTATAGTTCAATGGTCTCTAAAAAGATTGCTCTTTATTACGCTTCAATTGGCCGTCTCGACTTCCTTGTATATCGAGACCTTTAAGAATTAACCTTAAATGTTTTATTTCCGTATTCTATAAGAAACAAAAAATTACTTTAGGTTTTATTCCATTAAAAACTTATATAATTTTAATTAAACGTTATAGTTAGTGCTATAACGTTTAATAAAATTCCCTACCACATTAGCATCGAGCAAAATTATTGAAACATAATAATGTAATTAGTTTATAGTTTACTTAATTTATTCATTCAAATTAATTAAGTTAAATTTATTGATTAAAAAAATTAAATTATATAAGAATTTAATGAAGTTTTTGCTATCAATTAAATTTATCTTTCATCGATGTATGATATTGATATTAAAAAACTTTGAAAAAGATTTAGAATATGAATTTCATTAAAATTGTAATCATTGGTTTCAATTACAACTAATGATGACAGACACGAATTAGTTTCGGCAGAAAAACTTGGAAAAATATGGAAAAGAATGCATAATTACAGGACTAGTCCTTACATAATTAAATGACTAGTCCTTACAATTAAATGGAGGACATAATTACAGGACTAGTCCTTATTAATTATATGGAATTCTAGAGTAACATTTGGAGAAAACTACATTATAGCCTGAGTCCAATACCTAAGAAAATTCTTCACATCAATCCTCTGTTTTAAAGATCAGTTATAATCAAGCATATTTTTCCATATTTCGAATTACTGCAGAACTTTTGAACAATTTAGGTAAGGATCGGCTTAAATATTCAGCCATTTACCAAATAATAAAATATATCTAACTGTCTGATAAAAGGATTCATTCGTTTAAAAGAAGAGGTCTCAATGTGGTTACAAAATTTTATCTATACTATCAGAATAAATTTGAACATCTTATTCTCATGATTGTATTTAATTTGTCTGCAGTATCGTCCTGTTATTCTAGTCTAATAACTAAAAACGTTTCAGTAAATTTAATTAACAGTCAAACCTCTTTATTTCGAATTTTTATGTATTGGAAAACTCTATTTATCGTGCTTTGTTAGGAACTTTGAACTTTTAATATGAAATGACTTCACATTATCAAAACAAAAAAAAATTCTATATATGAAATAATGTTGAAATTCGAAAAGTTTTTTAACATGTACGAGGATAATTGCTCCACCGATAAGAACACATTAAATGACAGTTTTCATCAAAATGAACTCAGACATGATGACTTCAACAAAGTAGAATCGATGGAAAACCATTAAGAAAACAAGAAATTCAAACATTCGAAACTGTTCGAAATACGGCTAGATATATTCCAAACTTCCCAGAAAAACTTTTTTATCTCTCTGAATAAAAGTGAACATTACTTTAAAAAGACTTCTGAAAAAGATAACATTCAAACATACATTAAGTTACTTTGTCCAAAAATAAATTAAAACCTCTTTTCGTTTTTGGCGCAAAAAAATTCATATTTTTCATACTTTGTTTTTAATAAACTTGTAATTTACATACATATTTGCATGTTTTTAAAGTAAATTTTTTGATAGTTTAATTTTTCTTAAGTCTTTTTTATTTGTAATAGATGTAAATTGCACATATTTATTTAAATAAGAAACGAATTAAGCATTTTCAGTATGTGACGAATATTTTTCTAGGAACCCTTAAGTTCGTATTATAGATGCTTATTTTATTATTAATTCAGATGAACCGTACTGGGACAATGTGTTTGTCATGAAGTTTCATTTACTGCCATGAAATTTTCCATGAAGTTTCCTTTTCCTTTATTCACTGAAAAAAGATATCTCTATAACTCTTAGATAGTGTCGTGATAGACTGGATGTCAGTGTATTGGAATCGTGACCAAGGTATCACATGATCGATATTACTTGGATGACTGGTTCTAATGATAAAGATGAATTGGTTCTCCCTCACCAAGTCAAGTTTTCACTAAAGAACCGTCATGTAAAGGGACCGATGTACATTAAATCTATCAGGTCTTAAAGCCCTCTCTCTAACTAGGTGGGGATGTGGAAGGTCATGTATGAACGTCATGCCTACTCATGTATGAACGTCATCATCTGACCATGATAAATATTGGACGTTTCTGGCGCAAAACCCAAATATAGCTAAATTGCGCGAAACTTTTGTTTAACCTTTTGAAGACGGCGGGTTTTGTGAGGAAAAGGCCCTTAAAGACGGCGCCTTAGGCGATGTTTACTTCCCCCTTTTTTATCGCTCATGGATGGCACCATACATAGGCATACAAAAGAAGCAAGATAATTGCTGCTGTCCGCAGTCAATGGGGATGTTCGCGGCTTAGAAAGTCCCTAAATATAAAGAGTCTCCCTTTCTTAGGGAAACATATTTTCTTGGAGATCTCAATTACGATTTCAGTACAAGAAAATTTGAGAAATTTATTTATTTTATTTTTTTAAAAAAGAAATTATTTCCTAACAATTTAAGCTGCTTTTCACCTAGATTTCCTTTTTCAATATTATTAAGAGCATTGAGAGAAATAGCACAAAACAATGATGATAATATAAAACATTGCATAAAAAAATGAAACGCTTATTTCATTGTAGACAAAGGTACACACAATAAACTAACCAAATTTAATTGATATTATAAAAGTAAAATTTATTTATATTTTGATTTTCAGTAAATTTTTTTAAAATAGATATAAAATATTTTAAATTTATTTTTAATTCTTTTAAATGCAGGAATTTGATACACACCTGGTGTTAAAACGTAAAATAATCAAATTAGAAATAAGAAGAAAATAATATGATACTTCATAAATTGCACGTAATTATAATCAGTAATACAAAATAAAATAAAAAGCAAAATTGCTGATCCTGTCTCTTGATGTTATAATGTAAAATTCAGACTTTCTCAAATCGATGATGAAATAAGTTTAAAAGCTCTTATAAGTATTCACAACATTTGTACGACAATAGACATATCATCATAAATAAACTATGCTCTTTTGGAAACTTCATTATTACTTAATTTATAATTGTTTTTCTCTTTTAGAACATGCCAGAGAAATCTTAAAAATTTAAACACTCTTAAGAATTTTCTTATATATCTTCCATGAAGGAATGATACAATAGATGTATAATTGTCATTTTTTATTGTACCATAATCCATTATACTGTGATACATTAATATTCATAATATTGAATGAATCCTAAGATTAAGTCTAAATTTTATTAACAAGCATTGTTTATTTTAGTTGTTTCGTTGTTTTATTTTAAAGACGGACCAGCTACGCTTGTTTCCTTTTTACTTTTTATTTGACCACACATCTAAAAGCTATTTACAAACGCAGCAAATTTTAATCATTTAATAATTGTGAGCTTCAAATTATCAAGAGTTCCATTATTGCCCACGTCAACGTATTACAGAGAAAATTCTCGTCTGCCTTCTTTCCCAGAAAGTTCTCATCTGCCGGTACATGTCTCAAGAGCCGCATATCTGCATTAGCGCGCATGACGTTGGCGCACATGCGCCAACAAGCATTTTTCAAAAATGAAAACTTTATTTTCTTTGATCTAATTCTTCCTATATATGCTGAAAATTATGATAAAATATTCACTATGGCAAATAAATGAGATGAATAAAAAGCAAAACCATTTAAAAAAAAAGGTGTTTCGCATTATGCTCTAAAATGTGAGTATTTTAAGGCTATAAATGTTGGCCTTTATTAAATAGGGCCACATTGTAGTTTCCACATGTTTTGACGGTTAGGTCAAACAAAAGGTGACGATTAGGTGTTCCAACGTGTAGCAGAGCTGATACGCATTAAATCAAAATCCTTACGTTGCCGCGGTGTGGAAATTAGAAGTGGACGCTCTAGCTCGGCTATCGTTCTCGTTACTTGTTTAAATTACGAGGTCCGTCTTATTACTTTGTCCCTTATGTTACTTGTAAATGAAATATTAATAATTTATCAGTTTACCTACGTGTTCCTAAAAATAAATTCTTTAAATGCACATAAGAAATTTAAAATTATATTTTTTCCAATAGTAATAAATGTTTCAATTAGTAAAAAAGAGGAAATGCTTTGAATTTTTAGAATACTTCTAGTAAAACGCAAACAATAAGCTGATATCGAAGACAAAATATTATGACTGCAAACATTTTTAAGTTGCCGAGGAGCTTCATGTATCTCGGTAATCTTGTTTATATAAAAGGAATATATGATTCTTATTTGTACTTAATTGTTTTGCAAGTAATGACAACATACTGGAGCTTCTTACCTTTTTTTCACTTTTCGTACAAAAAGTTATATTCTTAACCTTTAGATAATCCTTACTTTTTATTTAAAATTTCAAAAGAATTGCATAATATTGTTTTAATTTTAAGATTACTGCTCTGATTTTTGTGCGATAATAAACTGATTTTTGTGTGTGATTTTGTGCATATGATAGAGCCAAAGCCAATACATTCCTACGAAGACAACTCTTTCAATCAACATTCAAAATAATTACAAAAACCTTTCCTTCTCAACGCACAGACTCCTCAATCGGTTTAGAAAAAACTGACAACAATTTTTCTTTACTTTCTTCAAAACGAAGGAAAACTTTAGCTTCAAATATCTTTTTTCCCTCCCCCCCCCACTTCGTCTGGACAGTCCCCTAAGTGACTGGGTCCTTTTTACATTATCTCTCAAAATCTAACACAATATCAGTTCACTGAACGGTTATTTTCAGTTTCCCGATAACGTTCGCAAAGTAGAAGGCCTTCTTTTAAGTTCGTCGGCACAGTTTCTATTTATCCTATGTGCGACAATGTAACAGAAAAGGAAATCACTTTCTAAAGCTTTATTACGGCAATAAGAGGAAGAACCACGGAAGAATAGTTTTCCGGCTACATGAAAGCAACCTTGAAGATTTACAAGAAGGCAGATGTGCATTTCTAAGTTTTATTACACCAAAAAGGCATATGATAATCAATAATGACCAAAACCTGAAAGAATCAACAATAATCAAGAGGGAGAAGCATTCTTTGTCGATATGAAAGCTTTTACAACTTGTTTTTCATGCTCATTTACAAGAGCCATTTGATTCTCTATTCAGAGTTTCAAACGTTCGGGTGCCTTAGAACGCACCAGAACATTCCTTTCTTTGTACTATCGTACATAAAAAGTGTGACTCATGAATAAATAGGCGAGAAAAAAAAAAGAAAACGAACAAATTATTTTTATTTCAATGTAACTATCTGTTAGATTCTGATTACATTTATTTTTCAAATATATTTTAGAGTATTTTGCAAATTTTATCGTAATTATTATTATTAAAGAAACTTATTACATTTTTTTTTTAAAAAAAAAAACTTCTTTTAAGTTTCGAAAAATCAGGAAATCCAACACTGTAGAACTTTTAAAGTATAATATATAACAAAAGCAAAAATTTTATTCTTGCTTCTAAGGTTTTTGTATAAATCGGGGAATTTTTCTTATGCTAAAGAATTTGTAATATTCGTCTCCTACAAATTTGAAAGAAAAAATATCGGAATTAATAGTTTTTTTTTTCGAAGACTCAACTTTTATACATCAATTGTCATAATAAAAAAATGTCGGAAATAGTTTCTTGCTTTTATAAATTCGAAAGACTACAATGTACAGTTTTAAAAATCTATAACAAAAAAAAAAAAAAAAAAAAAAAAAAAAAAAAAAAAAATTGTTTTTTATACACGATTAAAAAAAAGTGTTTTTTTTTTTTTTTTTTGATGTTTCGATATAAAATTCTTAAAAACTGTTTTTCAATAAGCATAACTTAAGATAACAATAAAAATATGCTTCTGTACAGCAATACATTGTGTAATTATGCACAAATTTTCATCAAAAACAGAATGCAAAAATTGCTTCAAATTCTCCACAAATATATTTTAAGTAGTTTTACAGGTATAAAAGTTAATAAAAATGTAGAACTGAGGTATTTTTAAATCTGCAAAATGCATAGCAATACGTGTATTAGTAAAAAAACATTCATTATGAAAATATGTAATTATATTCTTTAGAATGAAAAAAATAAAATAAAAATCATAATAAAAAAAAATCACCACTTAAAGTTATAACACTTTTTTGAATAAACTTTGGAAATAAAATTTTTGTGTAACATATATTTCTTAGTAATATTTATATATATTATTATTTGAATAATAAAGTAAAGTGGAACCTTTTAATAATAAAGTGGAACTAGAAATTAAAAATTTATTTCCAAATATTTAAATATTGTTTAAGTTCAACATA
>BMAW01127590.1:531288-551163 GCA_019974015.1 Nephila pilipes | reverse complement strand
GAGCTTTGAAATTTTGGGAATCGTTCGTACTCGCCTAACAATGCAATATTTAGACGTTTGCGACAAGTTTTAACTAATATTGCAATAGTTTTAATAAGTCAAAATATTCTTTCCTCTCGGCGCTTTTAGGATTGAGGAAAAAATTTCTTTCCCGCTCTGGGAGCACCGGGCACTCCCCACACCGCATGAGGTATCGTAAACCTTTTGTACTCACAAAGGGGAGATACTATCTCCCCTTTACTATCTCCGAGATAGTAAGGGTTGCTGACTTTTAGTCAGTAATCATTCACAAGAAAGAAAGTTTCCAATATTAGGCGTCGTGTCTTATCACAATAATTTTTTCTGAATTCTGGTTCCCATTCTTTTTTTAATAGAATGACTTACAAATTTTCAAATGCATGTTTTGATTTTATGAGTATTATGAACTGTTGAATAAGCTCACAAATGTCTCTTTTTAAGTAAATTTTAAAGTTAAAAATAACTAACAGTTTTAACTAATATTTCAATAATTTTCTCTAATAAACTTTGCCACCATATAAAAACGTTGTTTTTAAAAACGTTGGTTTTTATATCGAATTATTTTTGATATGACTTCAATACATTTTCTATTTTGCATAGTAAAAAATGTTATTTTCTAAAGACGATTCTAAAGACTGTCTTTAGAAAATAACATTTCTAAAGACAGTCGATTTTAACTTTAAAATAACATTTCTAAAAATAACATTTCGAAACTTTAGAAAATAACATTTCTAAAGTTTCGATTCTAAAGACTGTCCATCATACTTTTGGTTAGTGTTTCCTTTGAGTGTAAAAATAGCTCTAATTTATCCTTAGTTATATCTTGAAAGTAGTAGTTAATCCTTACTTTTGGTGAAATTTTCAAGATTTTTAAATAGTTTTTTTTTTCAAAAAAATTACCGTAATGTCTATAAGGCGAAGTTTCATCTGTATTTAATTTTTTAAGTAAATGGAACTGCTTATCAGAAATTTCTTCTTAAATATCGATTTTCTTGTTTGTATTCAAATTTAAAATTCGATATTTTAAAAAGTATATGTTATCTAAAAGAATAGAAAAGTTTGAAAATTAGAACTAGTTATGTAGACTGTAGATGTTCAGATTTTTCAAAACTTATAATTACTAACTAATATTTTAAATCTTTTTATACAAAAGCTTTTATAATTATGTCCAAAAAATTATTACAAATATTACCTATGAATATATATCTGAATTGACACTGTGTTCTTTTTTTTTACGTAAGCCTAAAATGTACAGAAAAATGCTTTAAGGCTATTATTATTACAGATTAGAAAAATTGTGTATTTGGTTTGATAATATTTCTGATGCAATTCCTAAACATCAATACAGTAAAATTGTTGAACATTTTTCAATATTTTATCACTCAATTTTTTATTCTTATTCAAGATTAAAATTCAGTTTGGGAAAAGACATCACCGTGTAAAAAAAGTGAGATAGCGCCTGAAATTTGTTTATTTTATAAACTGTAAAAATTTTGATCTTTCAAGTCTTCATTAACACAAATTTGAAAAATGTATGCTAATTTTTTGCGGATTATTCTAACCTAGTATTTATCATGTCAAATTTTCTGAACATTCCAAGTCTTTATTGATTATATACATTCAGCGAAAATTTCAAGACTTAATTTTAATGAATTGCAACTATTACGTTCTTAGTCTGAAAATTATTTCTTATTTAATTTTTTTAAGTGTTCGATTCTAAAGACTGTCCATCATACTTTTGGTTAGTTTTTCCTTTGACATTGAAAACTCGAGATTTGACCTTGATAAAAAAAATATATAGCCTTCGTTTCTCAGGATGAGACATTTGAAATTAAACCAAACTTTGTTTGAGCTAGATCAAACCAAGCGTGATGAAAGTGAGTTGTTTTGGTTTCCAACTTCAACCAACAATTTAACTTACTTTTACGGAGAAAGGAACTGAACACCTAAAGTGATTTTTTATGTTTCATTTTCCCAGTTAGCGAGTAGAAATTTCCCCTGCTGTGAAAATTGGAAAAGGGTGTGGTATAGTCAAGAAATCTTTAGACCAGGGTGAGCAACACCTACCTCTACATAGCGTTACGTCTTCTTGTTTTTACTCTAATTTTTGTTTGCTGTATTTTGGTAATAGTGTCGGCACTCATGTGAAGTGTTTAATGGCTTCACTCCTAAGTTTTTTCGAATTTGCCAATGACTCTTATAGAACAAATGTTAAAGTGATCCGTTGTAGTAAAATAATGTTTTGATGCGTGTAAGATAGGTTATTTAAGCTACTTTGTTGTTGTTGTTTTTAAAGTTGTAAAGTGTATACATTCTTTTCCAACCTTCGAATGTTGTATTATTTAAGAAGTAATAGAAGGTACGTTTTTTTGCACGTTTTTTTGCCTTGAAGGTTTATTTATGTGCAATTTAAAAAAATGAAAGAAAGCTGAAGCTTTGTAAAGGTTAAAATAAGCAATAACTACAAGAACGAACCCTATGTTTTTGACTTTAAATTATATAACATTTAAGATTACATCCTGGTTAAAAATAACAGAAAGAAAATATTTTTAATTGATCTCCTTTTCTTAACATTATTCGAAATTATTTTGTGTTTTTCCCCCGAGCGAATACTGACATTTTGATTGCATATATATTTTAATATGCAAATATATATAATTTTCATACTGAAATCCTTATACATCAATTGTTTAAATTATTTTTCAATTTTCTCTTTAATATGCATCCTGGTTGTCCATATCAAAGATTGAACTGATCATTTTAGTATAGTACCACAGTTGGCTTCTGAATATCTCTATGCAAGAGATTACTGTTTATTGATATACTGGGCTACTGGTTACTCATTTATTGGTCTCATTTCACTATTTGATTACTATCACAAATCCAAATTCAATGGTTCTGATACCCCACTCCAAAGGGGGGGGGATATGTCTTTTTAAAAAACAAATATTCTACATTCAAATTCGTGATATTTAAAATAATGTGCTTTAAAAAAAAAAGGAGATTCTGTAAAATAAATATTCATAATTCAATAATTTAGAAGTATTTTGTATTCCTTTTTAAATGTTGCAATAATTAATTTTTCCTTTTGTCGATTAAATCTTTAAACTGCTGATTACATTCAAAAATCCCAAATGCCTGTCATAGAAAATCTTATACTAAATTATCTTCAAAAAGTTTGAATAGATAATTTTCTCAGTATACTTAAAATAAGATGGCCAATTAATAAAGGGAAAATGACCTTCCCTTTAAATAGGCATTATTTACACTTCCGCTTTGTTGTCCTCAGCAGTTTCCTGTCTTAATTTACTTAAAAGGAAAATTGCCGCAAGGGTGACAGATGATATGAAATTCGGGATAGTCTTCATGTAATCAAAGTTGGCAAGCTTTTATCTGTAGCTCCAGACGTATCAATCCTACAATAATCGCCCGTGCACAACCACGCAATTATTTTCTTACGACTGATTCCCGAATATCTGATAAAGTGTCATTGTCTCGACTCTACAAAAATGTTTTGGTTTATTTTTTTCTCCTTTTTAGTGTAAGATATTTCTTCTTTTGTTTCTAATCTGTTTTTTTTATATATAGTTTTCTTGTCATGTTTTTTCCCTTCTGCGAAACCAATGTGAACTTTATATGTCAATAATTTAACTACCCGTCCCACACATTTCAGCATGAATGAATCTGCCGAAGGTAATCTTCGTACCCGCAATAGTAGAATTCAAATAGTAACCAAAAGGAATAATGGCAGTTCATATATTACGAATATAAATATTTATTTTTATGACAAGGACAGTTGAAATATTTCTCATAGATTGTTGAATTAATATCCAGCATTATGAGGTCTGGCAGCCTTTAAAAGAAAACCCTTTCATTCGATTGTTCAGAGAAGAAGAGCTTGAGTTTTACTTACAAAATAAACTTGAAGCGCCTTCTGGCGGTTACAGTTGCAGGAAAATTTTGGGATTCTTCTTAAAGTTACAAGGAATAAGTTTTCAGGTGGATTATTTACCAGGAGGTGCTATGTGTCAAATTCTGCACCAGTTATTTCAAAGAAATACATGAAATGTTAATCAAAATTTTATAAGTGGACTGACGCATGTACAATAGACAATTCGGAAAACTTTTAAATGATGTTGATTGAGAATATGAAACTCTTTTAATGTGTAATAACGAAAGTTGGCTTAAGTCGGGCTTCATCTTTAGAAAGGTTTGCGCATTGCCTGGAAGAAATACGCCTTGTTTTAGATAGTTGGAACAGGGACGATTTAAAAAACTGTATAATATAGAATGGTTAACCAAGTTAATGTTTTTCACAGACATAACATAACATTTAAGGACCTTAGGGGGAAATTGCTAGGCCGTGGAAAAACAATTTTGAGGTTATGTTTGGACTAATAAAGGGTTTTGAATGTAAATTAAATATTTTTGCATGATATATTGATTCAGGAAAACTCAGTAATTTTCAAAACTTAAAACGTTTTTGAAGAATCAACAGTTTTCAAAGAAGCCAATTGAAACTGAAACTTCAGCTATGAATTTTTAAAAAAATTTCTGATCTATTAAAGAATAGTTTTCAAATAAGTGTAAAGATTTTAAAAAAATTGAGAGACTGTTGAAAACTGTAAATTATCCGGACTTATTCGATGTAAGAGATTTCAATAACAATCTCATCAATTGGACGGAATTAAAAAATTTAGAAATTCAGACTATAGATCTGCAATTCTATTTGGACACAAAAATTTGTAGATATGCGAAAACTGATCGAAAAATTGGAACTTTATCGAATGTTAAAAGGTGCAGAATCTGAACTCCATATTGAATACTCAATACTAGAACTGTGGTATAGTATGCCAGATGATTTTGCTTTAGTTAAAAAAAACTATCACATTGCTAAGCATTTGCTCGTCCACTTACTCATGTGAAAGTCTTTTTTTTTCATTAATAAATCATGTACTGTCAAGGGCTATAACAGACTGACTGAGGATGCTTCAGCGGCATGTATTACCTTGCGATCATCAACATATCCTAATATCAAAAATATCTTGCAAGTAACATGAAGCAAAAAACTTCTAACAAACCATAATAATATTTTACTTCAAACACATTATTAAAATTAATTATTTTTTGTGACATTTTATATTGAGTAAATACTGCGTTCTATCTCTATAGTTTGTTTATTATTTATTTCAAATAAAAATTATATTGGTACTATGTAAAAAAGTATAAGAGAGGCGCTGCATTTCTGTTTATCTAAATTTTTTCACTTTGATAAAATCCTATTTGCCATCCGTGTTATAAACCACTTATGCTTTGAGTTAAGGTCTTAACCATTTAATAAGCCAAAAAAAAAAAAAAAAAAAAAAAAAAAAAAAAAAAAAAAAAAAAAACCTAGACTGAAAGAATAATGATATTTATAACAATAAAATAATAATAATCGTAGAGCTTCTTTGTAAACTTTATGACTCGGGAAATTTATAGATGAGAGGCCTTCTATATAAAGAAAACCAGATATTATAAATAAAACTAAAACACCTTATTCCGAAAAAGGGCATATTAAAAAACAACGCAAAATTGGTTCTTCCCTTACGAAATGTTAAAACGTTTCTATAAATATTTTTTTCGTCAAAAGAGTAACAACAATTTGCCTTTGAGGGCTGGTTTGAAGATTAAGCATGCTTATTTTGCACAACGTCGCGGGAAATAACTTCTAATGAATTTTTATGGCAATATTGTGAGGATTTAATTCCTATGCACCCCAGTTGGAAAAATCTGTAATTTCAATACGAAAGACGATAATGAAAAGTGTCTGCTGATTTAGATTTACATTTATTAACGGCTCTTGTGTGTATGCAACGTATTTATTTAATACAAAACAATACAAGAATTTGTATCCGTTTTGCATAGCAAATGTTTTTCGAAGAAAGAAAGAATAGAAAGAATACGGCCAAGAGAAGAATAAAATTGTTATTTTGATTTAAGCTAAAAGTCAAAACGTTTGTTGCGATGCATATTATTTCAATAACCATGATTTAGAAGACGTTTGTGTCAAAGAGAAATTTGTCTTGTATAAGATGAAAGAGAAAAGAATTGAAACCTCTTCATTCAATGCACACATTGCAAAAAATCATACACAGTGTGCAATGTTAAAGTGTGTATAGTCCATGTTATCTTGAAAATTTTGGGCCTTGTTTCACATTGCATTAAATTATAATGCTTTAAATAAACTCAAAATATGAAAAAATATGATGACACTCCTCAATTTGTACATTTAATAAAGAATCAGATATTGAAGAAACATGCAAATCACCAGATTGAAACTGGAAAAAAGTTATTCTATAAATGCATGCATTAAATTTATTAAGAACACATAAGAAATATTTTTTTTTGAAAAAAAGATATATATTTATGATGTATTTCCTGAAAGGATTTTGATATCACAGTTCGAAAACTAATCATTAAAAGCAATTTAAGGAATTCTAAATTAATTAGATTTGTTGTTTATAAACTTTGAGAATAAACTCATTATTCAAATAACAACATTCATTAGACAAAATTTCATATTTAAAGGTATGTTAAATATCACGAGGAGGAAAATGACTTAAAATAAAAGTCAAGAGAATCGATATTTTCTCTTTTTCTATACGGTAAGAAGGAAAACTATAAATGGATCCTACAAAATGTAAATATACTTCATGTTCTCTCAAATTTGAAACGGCGTGAATAAAACCAGAAGTGAATTTAGAATAAACACAGGACTATACTGCTTCTTCTCCAGAGCTGTTATTTTTGCATGCATTTTTTATTTAGTTTTATATGTAAACATTTACATTATTCGTCAAAGGTGACACGTATATATCTCCCTCGGAAATGCAGAGTAATTAGGTGTCGTAAAGTGGCGCCAACAGAAATGCCTTTCGGTGCAAATTTGGCGTATGCTTTTGATCATCATATATATTATTGGTCTAAGGTCGTGCTTATGTTTCTCCCTGTCATTTAAAACATTCATTCTGTCTCTCTCATTAAACTGTTCATGAAATGCTTATGTTTCACTTTCTCATTTTTAATCGTTTTATTGAATAATTTCATTGAGATGTGTAAGGAAACCGTTTGAAAAATTTTAGCGAAAATTTAGTGAGAATATAAGTGAATAATTATTTATTACGCTCAAAATTATACGATTTATGCTTCTAAAAATATAAATTACTGTACCTGGGTGATTTTACAAACCAAATAAAGTACTTAGAATTGAAAATGGTGGTTACATGCCGGAAAAAATCTCTATTTTCTTTAAAAACCAAATCCTTAATATTCAATTTTTAAATTCATGAAATTTGAAAAGTTAAATCAATTAGCCAACATATCTGTTCAGCAAATAATTAAGATTCTTTGAAAACTAAAATTGAGCTTTTTTTAAAATGCTTCTATTCGTGGAAGAAGCTCTAAATCTAAAAAAAAATATAGAATTATGTGTCCTCCTCGAAATTTCTTAGAATCAGCTAGTGGATAAGATTTTGTTTCCAAAATATTGTTACTTTTCGAATGAAACTCGTAAAAAGCGGGGTTATCCTGCCCATAAATAAAAGCGTTCTACATTTTTACAAGATTATGATGATGTTAAGTAGCACCTTGTAGCATCAATTAGGCGAAATGCTTAGCTGTTGCCTGATGTTATTGACACACCTATATCGCTGCGAGAAACCGATCACGAATAACATTTACTTGGGTATTTTAAAAGGGTAATGTTCACCAATTTGCAAGAAGCACGCCTAGCTTTTTACCACAGCATACACACAGCACACAATAAAAAAGCAACCTATAATCTATAACTTCTGAAAGGACATTTAACTCTTTGACACGCCTATATCGTTTTGAGATGCATCGCGGTAAAAGATTTATTTTATTACTGAATATGATGTTCACTAATCGTAAAAAATTACCTACCGTGCTGTGCAAATGAATAGATTGTATTAAATCAACTCCAAGGGTAGTCAGAGTTTGGAAATAAGCATTTTTCAACCTATCGCCTGGCAATGATCTCAACTTTTAAACGTGTCCGGTATGGAGTTATAAAAAGACAATTTTTATGTTATTGATTACTCCCAAGTGCGAATCAGAACGACATCGTAAGTTTTAAAAAAAAAAACAATTCTTTTTTTTTTCCTTCTCATCCTCGTGTGTCAGTTTTATGTCCCAATTCATTTCCGTCGCACATTCATTAATAAAAACGAAAAAATTAAAGAATTTGTTGAGGTGTGGTCCAAAAGATCGTTCCTGTTCTTGCACAGATCGCCCTTTTATTATTCTTGATCATCTGGATCAGTTCAGAGAACACGTTTGAAGCCTATCTGAAGAAGCGTTGCTGAGGGTATGTTCATTCGTTGGTGAGTAGTTGCTAAAAATTATTTCACATTTAAAAGTATTTCATTGCTGATATATTCACTACTGAGTGCAGGGTTTTCATTGCTGTTTCTCTCGTCTATATCTAATGTAAGATATATTTTGTTTTAAACATTAATTTCAATAGACCCTTTTTAAATATCAATAGCATTGATTAAAGCCCTTCGAATCGAAAAGCCTTTTCAAGTCGGAAAATTGTACAGTATTAAAGCCATATTATAACTTCCTTAACTTATACGGAGCAGTGTATTTAATACGCTATTCATTTCTGTTTTGATTAAACAATTTTTCCTGCATATTATTGTTCCATGAATTTAGTCTTCATAACTTAATACCACATAAAATTTTAATATAATGAGTTTAAGAATAAAATCTCATTTTTTTAATCTTTCTTAATTTTAAGTACATGGTACAATATATAAGCAGTTATAAATTTTCAACACACATACTTATATTAGTATTGGTGCATTTTTTTTATTAGAAAAGTTTTTTAAGTTTAAAAATAACTTAGCACTCTTTGCTTCTTTAACATTAGCAAAAACAGCTTTAAATAACAGTAATCGATAAAATAAGCGACGTTAAATATTAATCAAATAGGAAGGAAAAAATGAGGAATATGAAAAGGTTTGTATATGGTAATTTTTATAGATTTCTATGTTATTTAAACGAAACAGAAATAGTAAACAAATCATAACATATAACAATCTAAGAATATTCAACACGCTAAATCAATGCTATTAATAAATAAATAAATAAATAATTAACATTTAATAAAATAATTAAACAGTCTAAAATTTAAAACCTAAAAACTAAAAAATCAAAACAATTTGTTAAAGAACCAAAAAATTTTTAACAGAAAGCCAAGTGAAAGAAAAGCAAAAAGTTACGAGTAATGGATGTAATGTAATTAATACTGTTACATACTTTGGAATGGAATAATGTGTGTTTATACCTGTAATTAATGATCAAACCATCACACTTTTTTTAATAATGTGATGAAATTTCACATTATTAAAAAAATAGTATAACAAAACATAATTTTTCAATATATATATAAAATATTTTTGGGGTAAAAAATAATTTTAATTTTTTGTACCATGAAAACTTTTTCGAATTGACTTTCTCAATTAATATTATCATTTTAGAGCAAAGTATTAAAAAAACAATTTTTCTAGAAACAAATTATCTGATTAATAACCAACAGATCTAATTAACTTTCTAGATCCTTCTATAATGGGAATAAATTTCTACCATTTGAATTGCCTTCTACTTTTGAATGAGTTGTCTAATAACATTGATTTGTTTTTGTGAAAAGTATATAAATTATTTTAATCACAAATGTTAGTAAAAATCGTTTTTGAACGATGCAATTGCATGCAACGATGCAAAATATTGTAGATAAATGACATTTTTCTAGTCGTAAATTTTCTTTATTTTGTGCTTTTAGTGTTTAATGTTTTAAAACTGTGAAGTTTGTTAAATGCTTTAGATGTTACAGGCTTTAATGTTATAAATTACTCGAAAAATATATTAGCCAATATTTTTACGATTATCTCTCTCAAAATTTATTTCAATAAAGACATCAAAAATGTTTTTATCAAATTAATTAATTTAAACGCGTTTATGAATAAATTGTTGTGCTTTTGATGTTTTATTGTTCATGCGAACGTTTAGTTATGTCTGAGATTTTAAAAACTGTGAATCGTAACAGTATTCGATTGATATACACATATTTTTATTTTCATTTTTGTAGCTTGTTATTAAAAAGACCATTATTTGTCTGTTACCCAGACTAGAATTTAATATGCATTACAAGTACTGTCTCATATTTTTATTTTAGGGTCACACAAAAATGCTCAAGTTTTACGATACATGTTATTAGGTTTATTTCAATTCTATGAATTCACTTTGCATCTGTTTTTATAAATTAAACAAACGAATTACATTTTATATCACTACAGTATTGATGAAAGCTATTCGATGTATAAACGCGATTTACTTCTTTAAATATGTGAGAAAATTAATCATTTTATAAGATACACAAATGTATCTTTAAGATTTATTGAATTGAGAAATAAAAATAATGAACCATGTGTATATTGTTTTAAATTGCTTCCGGTATTTTTTTAATTTTAGTACTTGAATAAAATCCGGTAATTTTTCTTATCCCCTATATTTAAAAATCGTAATTGCTGTTGAACACTTCTCTGCTTGTAAACGAGTCTCAATCACTACGATAATTTAGTTTATATATATTAAAAGAGTGGCGATCTCATTGTGAATTACATGCGAAGTAGTCCTTTTCAGTAAAAGTCTTTCGGCATTTTAAACTTTTATTTACGTTGATAATCTCATCTTATTGCACATCATTTTACTCACAGAATCAACATAGAAATTAACATTCACAAACTGAGTGCCGAGCGGCGCGGACTGTCAAAAGAGAGCGTGCATTACATGACAAGATATAGGACGAAAAGAGAAAATGGATCAACGACACAGTATTTACAGATATCACGTGATTTATGATTAAGAATAATCTAGAAGAAAGTCAAAGTTGTGGTAAGATTCCAGAGAAGATTGGTTGGGCGTTACATTTAAAGTGCGTTAAAAGAGAAAGTAAACTATAAGTACAATAGATCATCTTTCTTACTTTCTGTGCATTCTGATGGATAAAGTTCGAGAACTTGGATGAAATGGTTTATTTTGAAAAATTTTCAGTTATTTTATACATTAAATATTGCTTATTCCTGTTGAAGACACTTAACATTATTGTGTTCGAATAAGAGAAGCTAAAGCAGTACGTATTGCTTTTCGGAAACAGAACCGTAAAAAAGCCAAGTCGCAAGTATTTATACCCAGTAGTCTCTAACATCATATCGAAAGCTCTAGAAACTTATATGAATTAAAATTTTAGGGATTTCTATACGCGAAAAGGTTGTTTGACTTGAATTTGGATTAGTTTTATGAGTAATTAAAATTAAATAAGATTGATTGGTATTGAATTAATAACGCGGTTATATATATATATATATATTGGTGGCTTCTTCGTACATTAAATTCATGCAGGGCAGACTTTTAAGTTCTCACGTAGTGTGATAGTGTGAAAGCTTAGAGCCCCAGAGATGCTTTCGCAGATTCAGTTCTCCGCGTATAACAAGTCTTGAAGTACTAATTTCATTGTCAATAGCATTCTTGTGGCTTTAGAGCAGTTTAAATGCAAATCAATCGTTTGTGAAAAGTATAAATCCCTTGTTTTAATATTAAATCTTTTACAAATTTCTTTAATCAAAGCTTGCATTTTTATTCTATTGAATACGGTCATTTTTGAAAATTATTATAATTCTCGCATAGGCAATCTAATACGAAATAAACCGAAACTTTTTTTAAGATTAATTTCATTCAAATTTTTTTTAAGAAAAGCATAGGGACGTATTACCCAAATAGTAAATGTACTTTTAAGAAGTTCGATGATTTGCTATAATTTCCTTATTAGCATAGAGAGCAATATGTATTTCAAGGTTGCTTGGAACCTGCTCCGAATGCATTTATAATGCTTTTGATTTATCATATGTAAATGAAGAGGAAATACCGAAATTTCAAACAAAATAATTTCCGTTCTTTATGATGTCTTAATACTGTAAAAGCATTACCTAATTTGTAACGCCAACTCTGTTTCATGGAAATTGCGAAACTACAAAATGAATAAAGAACTAGATTATCTAATCAGTAGATTAATGATCTAATTTTAAACATAATTTCATATTTATCTTAGGAGAATAATGTCTGTGATCAGTTAATACTGAAATAATTTTTAGAAAGAGTTTTTTTTTTATTAAAACACATTTAATAATATTTACTAGTTAAATGTTTATTTATTATTTATATGTCTTTATAGATAAGCATAATTCATTTTAAAGGCAATGATGTCATCTTTTCTGTATAAATCTGAAGTTTTAAATACTGCATATTTAGAATATAATCTTAAAAGAGCTTGTTCGGTATAAATAGTTTCAAAACTTATATGGGATATATTCACAATAATCCCTATTAATATATCAAGACACGAGCTTCACAAGAAACTCTAATAAAATGTTTAAATCAAGAGCAATAGAAAGTGTCTACGACATTCCCTTTTAGTTTCTGTTTTTCCCTCCTCGCTTGAAATTACAACGAAATCTTGAAAAGGATATATTCACAATAATAGGATATATTCACAATGAGAACAACCCATAAACATTTTTCTATTTTGTCAAAAAAACAGAAACTTTGGTGCAAAATGAATAAATTTTACTTATATGAGAGCTGATATTAGTTATTATGAGACTTATCGGCAATCTGTTACACCTGCAACGAGTTTACAAGAGCATTTCACTATAATCTCCAGAGCTGCTTTACTACGTTTGTTTGATGTGAAAACACCATCTTGTGAAAGAACCGTGATGTATGTAAATCAGCCTTACTTTACAAGAAGTGTCGAGAATAATATTGGGGAGAAATAGAAAAATAGGATATTAAAGAGGTAGGGAAGATATAGAGCAGAGGTATTCAACCTTTTGAACTTTGGGGAACCCTTTGAGCTTACCAATACCTTCAAGGAACCCTTTGATCAAAGAGAAGAAAAATAGGATATATCACAAACCTCTTTTTCGTACTCAGATTTTCAAAATTATTATTGCATTTCTATTTTATCATAGTAGAAACGTCTTAGTAAAATTAATGAATGGTAAGGGGGCTAATGTTTTTTTCCCCTTCTTTTTTGGTTTTCTAAAATATAGCCTATCAATAATAAACAAAAGCAGCAATATTTTAAAATATAACAAATTAATGAAAAGAAATTTTTTAATGACTTGGACGTGATTGTTTTTTATTGCAAAGTATTTTTACGTCTGGAATAATTGTTGAAATCTGCAGCTTAATGTCTTCTTCAGCATCCAATCTATTTCTGTATTTTGTTTTTGTCGCAGCGTACAAAGAGAAAGATTTTTCTCATATATAGTTTGAAACATATGACATTAGATGTTTCACAGTTCTTTCGGCAGTTTCATGATATTCTTTTCTAATGTCAATCAAAAAATACATAATATCAACTTTAAATAAATGCCATTTTCTGGAAGCAGTTAAGCAAACTTAACACGCAAAAGCTTAAGTTGATATGCAATATTTTTCTTAGAACAGCACAGGATCTTGTATCAATGTTAAAAAGTCGAATTGTAAGCAATGTTATAAAAACGCGTTACACATTTTTTTTTAAGTGGGGCAAACTCTGTGTTCCTTCTCTTAATCCACGAATGAATAATTGTCTATTATTTTTACTACCCAGAAGATCGTCATTTACCAACAAGATCTTGGAATGTTTTTTTTTTGTCCTCATTGTGTGTTACTTCAACTTAATAAATCAATTTTTAAAGAGTATTTGTAATTAGCTTCAAAAACACTGGTGACTCATTTGTTTCAGTGAATTCTATGTGATATTTTCTGTGCTATTTTAGTCGATTCTGTGAATCTATAACCAGACATTTTAATATTTAAACATTTTTAATTAATTTTGTCTTGTTATTTAAGCAATATTTAATAATATTAAAATTTTCAATGCAAGAACAATAAAATGCATTAATAGTTTAGAATTCACTTCTTCTCTATAAGACGATTGGGAGTATTTTTTAAAATTAAAAGTCGGCATAAGTTTGATACAAAAGGTAATTGATTGGTTATAATATATATTTTTCAGGGGCTTGCAATGGAATATTAGCAATAGGCTATTTCTGTTTAGTATAACAACCAGTTTTAGAATTTTCCAGTACGTATATCCGCCATCTAGGAGTTGTACTTTTGTCTAATAAATTACTCCCGATTTGGTAAAGAAATGTTTAAAAAAATAGGCAGGTGCGGACTGTAGTTTTTAGCATTATATTAAATTTGACATTTACTCACGTTTTAATTTAACCATCTATCGCAACACAATCTAGGAAAAGTTTGAAAGCATGGTATAAAATCACTGACTTGAGAAAAAGGATTTGTGTTCTTTCCGCTGCACCTAATAGTAGAGTGATACAAAATCATCCCTTATGATTATTAAATTAATTATTAAAGGGCATTTAATTCATCTTTCTATTCCAGCATTTTTTTAGGACTTAATTGAAGTCGTTGCATGTAAAATTCAATTGGACGTCTTCGTGTGAGGCGGGGTGGGAAAGTTCGAAAAATGATTTATCCATCCTTGTGTCTTCTTCGTTATATGATCATAGCAAAAACAAATTCAAGTTTCATGTACAATAGATTGTTGTGTAATTCTAATTAATTTCGCTGAAGTAAACTAGATTTATATGATTAGATTGGCTACGTTCCATTATTTTCTATGGTCATGTCATTTAATAATATATCAATAGCGATGACAAGAAAACTTTTTGATACCTTATATTTATTATTTATCCTGGATAGTACCATATATATATATATATATATATATATATATATATATATATATTTCAAAAAAAACTATACTTTCTTATATATGAGAAAATATTTTGTACCCCAATCATTCTCCTATGAGAATAGGCTCTTCGACCAAACACACTACTGAAAGAATATATTTTTTACCCATTCATACTATTTCATTCATACAAACAACATATATGTTAAACTTTTTCTTCTTGAGCAAATAAAGTCTTTGTTTTGTTCTGTTTAATGCGTTAAAAACCCGTTATTACCTAATGCTAAAGGAAGCAAAATTTCGTTATGTAAAATGGATGCGCATCGATTCATTCGACTGAATAACGTTATGTCTTTATTTACTTAATAAAAAGGGCTATTAATTATTTTTTTTCCTTAAATTTCTTCTTTGATTTGGGGTTATCAATCTCATTCCCAACAAACTCAGCGACGAGTTTTCTCAAAATTCTGATCATTTTCCTTTTCGAAAATTCTTCTGTTAAATTTTTCTCACCATTATTTCTTATCGCTTCACATCTTTGACCATTCATACGCATTATAAACTAATTAAGCGTAAATGACAAGGGGATGTGATCAGTTTTCAAATCAATCTTCAGTAACACAGAATACGGTTACGAATCACTTGCATTACCTATAGTTCTTTAAATGTGAGAGAGAATTTTTTTTGTTTTCATAGCTTTGTTTGTCCTTTCTTAAAATCACCAGAGCATTTTGTTTTGAATGAAACAAGTATTCATCACTTATAATTCATCAAATTCATTATCTTGGAGCGTTCTCGGTCATGAAGCGATTCTCATTCTGATCGTTAGCTGCTGTTAGTTTGCTTTAGTCATCTCATCCTCTCACACTGAAATTCTGTAAGTAATCTTCTTTTTAAATATAAATTTCATTGTTATATATAAGATGTAAATCTTTCATCTGATGGTTTATACGGTACCCGAAATAATTATAGCATTTAGTAGTTTTTTTACTTTCACAATATTTAATATAATACAGTTTTGGATTTTTGAAACAAAAAATTTTGTGCTTGGTTTCACATTTGTAGTCCTCTTAGTATAATTCTTTTTTTCCTCTTATTTTCATAGGACATTTGTTTTTCTTATTCCTAAATTGAATGTATGTGATTCATTTTAAAATACTACTGTTAAGGTATACACTTTTCATTTATTGCTCAGTATGAAAAATATTTAATAATTCATTCTTCCTTCATTCCTTTCATTCAGAAGAACTGCTTATTATATATTCTTAATATGTACTTATTTAAATATTCATGGTCATGATCTTTTCGAGTCATCCATCTCTCGTGATCTTGCTTCTTACCGTAGTTGTACAATTGATATTTGGCGATCTCACAGTTTTATTAAAAAGCACTGGAATTCCTTTCGAAACATTGCTGTAGTGTACATATTTTATATTTTAGTTTCAATGTGAGAAAGCCGTAGTAATTCTAATAAGTTCACTTTTTAATAAGTTAAAACTACTAGAGCCTTTCATTCAGAAGAACTCCTTATTACGTATTCTTAATATGTACTTATTTAAATATTCATGGTCATGATCTTTTAGTGTCATCCATCTCTCGTGATCTTGCTTCTTATAGTTAGTGTGCACTGAATATTTGCTGCTCTCACAGCTAAATTAAAGCAAAGTAATTCTTTTCGAAATATATTATTGAAACATATATCTCTTTTATATGTCATTTAATGCTAAACCTGTAATAATTATAACAGGTAGAAGAGGTTAAGTCTACCTCAGTCTTTCATTCAAAATTGCGTATTATATATTCTTTAACTTAATATATACTCATTTATACATTCATCAGTAGCTCACTCATGAAGATCGTGCTTCTCATATTCATGCACATTTGATAATTTCTGTTCTCGCAACTAAATTAAAGCAATATAATTATTTTCAAAACATTAATGTTAAGATATATATGTTTCGCGCGTTGCTCAATGCAGAATCTGCAATAAATTTTAACAGTTGAGAGTTTGCGAGATTAAATTTGGTTTAGCCTTTTATTAAAAATACATTTGTGCTTATTTCTAAATTCATTACTACATGCCTTTCCAAATGTACATCACATATCTATCTTATATGTACCTTAACATTAATGCTTATTTTTTGTATTCATCGGATGCTTTGTTCTCTTCTTTTGGAAACAAAAAAATTTTAAATAACTATTTTTAAACTATTGTTATCAAATTTCAAGTTTTTGTATCGATATAAATTTTATATTTACGTTTGTATTCATGCAATTGTTGTGGTAATTATTTTTTAATAATTAAAATCTACAAAGCCTTTCATCTTTAAATTTTGTTTTTATTTTCTTTCACATTCAAGTCTCAATATATTTTTTGGTAGAATTCTTTTGTTCATTATCAGTGGTATATGTAACGATTTAACTTAAAGAACTTTCGTAAATTTGTAAATATTTACAGCTCTTGTAATAATAAAAAACTACTGAGACTTTTTATTGAGAAAAATGATTTACACTCTTTTACCTGTAAATGACCTGGGTGCCAAACTTTGTTCACTTAACGCCATTATTATAGTACTTCTACTTTATATTTAACTGAATGATATCATTTTGTTATTCAGAAATATAAAGTTTTTCTGTTGATTATTTATTAGTACCTATTTTTATTAACTCTACAGTATATCCATTTCAATTGTAGGTAACTTAATAAATTCCATGATAGTAATAATTAGTTACATTACATTTTTGTAGCTTTCTTAATGTTGTTTTGCTATAAATGTTAAATATCTCTTATTTGAAAGTGTAGGCTGTAATGACAAACAATTTAGCAACACTTTTGTATATATATAAAAGATAAATATGTGTCAAGTAAAATTAAAACCTACTAAAATAAATGAAACAGAACAATTAAACTACGACGCCTTCCCTTCATTGAATTCTACAGTCATTATTTCTAAATTGGATATTCACAAAATGAGAAAGTCAGAGTAATGGAAATTATCACTCACAAATATAGATTCAATAAAAGATACAGTCTGGTTTGAATCCAATCCTATTATTTGAGATTTAGTTTTGAATATTTAGTAATTGGCCTCTTTTTTTTTCTGCTAATCCTCAACTTACTTGAAATCTAGTTTATAATCAACATAGAAGTTTAAGCAACTCCTTCGGGTTTGAGTGAATTTAATCACCAATATCGGGTGTTCAAATGGGCTCTTCCACTTTACTGGAATCAATTTGGATAATTCTTAATCTCCGTCTGTCTGCTTTCGATGTAAAATCAAAATCATTATCTCAATCCAATTACCGGCTATTCATTATTAATTTCACGAATAACTCTATATTCAATGTGGAAATTTTATATTATGAACAATAAATGGCTCTCGAATGTTTTTCGAGAAGCTTTTTTAAAAAAACCGCGTTTTAGAAACTATCACCGAGCTACCTCGCAGTTGAATAGGTCGCAATGGACCATATGACTTGATGCTTCACAGCTGGTCACCTGATTTGGCCACATGCGATTTCTTCCTTTGGAAGTTTGTAAACGATAAAGTGTATGCACCACCATCACCTACAAATTTATTTGAGATTAAACAACAGATTTCTGCTGTGGTACAATCATTTACCATTAACACCTTACAACGTGTTTGGCAGGAATTTATATATCGAATCGACATTATACGTGTAACTAAAGGAAGTTATATCGAATACTTGTAAAAAAACTTACACATTTCCCCATTGCATTCATGTATTACTTATCATTCTGAGTCGTTTATTTATGAAAATATGGAATTTTGAAATCGAATGTGAATCATTTTGAATATCCCCCCCCCCTGTATTATATTAATAGCTGCTTGTTCATATTAACATCACACACAGCAACGTTTCAGCGGCAGACTTTGTAAATCATAGTCGGATCATGAGAACGGTTTCTGTGAGTCAGTATCAGATTTGCCAAAAAATATCACTACACCGTATAATAGCTGCTCGAACAATAATACTGTTAAACCAGTTGTTTGACTCAGAAAATAATGTTTTGTGATTTCTTGCTAGTTTTCTATTGCGATTTATTTGCATGTTATTAAATGCATTCAAAAACTTTCTACCCATTTATATACTTGTATAACACACACAAATAATAGTTGCTTGAATATATTTTTCTTATACTTAGAGTTTGTAATGCCTTTCATTGCGATTTCATTTTACTTGTATTTTTTTTTTATTTCACACATAATAGTCTACCTTTTCTCTTTCTGAAAATTACTATTATACGTTTGATTCTTTTGAATGCATTTTGGTCAAATATAAAGGGTTTACTTTTTTTATTTATTTTTAATATCAATCGTATTACAATAAGAATAATTGCTTTGATTATTCGCAACACTCTCTTTTCGACATTATCAGAGTTACTTTCCTTTTTCTGAAAGTTAGAGATCTTCTGTTTGGCAAAAATTATTCACCATTAGTTTATCATGTACATGTATTTAAAACTTTTTATATTTTATCGAGATCGTGCTTTTGCAGTTCCTTTACGCGGAATAATTTACCACTCTCTTTTCAAAAAATTACATTTGTGCGCATCATTCCGTTGAATGTATTTTATTTGGACACGCGTTGATTGTTTATAGATTGAAATGGTCAACAATTACGTTAACACGCATTAAGTGTTCTTTTGAAAGAAGGTCTGGTCTGTAATTTGTAGATTTCTTTTATGGGTTTAAAATTCTTTAGATAATTCAGTCGACAGTCTTTTAATTTGAAAAAAATTACTCTTCATATTTAAATATTGATCACTTTTTTTTTTTTTTTTGGAATGTTGAAAAAAGGCTTTAAATAATTATACTTGTCATGCATTCTGAGCTCGATAATTTTCTTTCAGTTCTTTGAAAAACATTCTTTTTAAAAAATATATTAATGAAATGCGTGTATATCAGATTTAAGCCTTTAATTTATTGATGAAAACCTTACTAGTAATGCTGATAAATAACTATTTTAATTTTTTTTTTTTTTTTTTTTTTTTTTTTTTTTTT
>BMAW01127590.1:487846-505611 GCA_019974015.1 Nephila pilipes | reverse complement strand
TTGCGAGTAAATAGCGATAAACAGCTTTCTGAATCATCGACTCGTTGCTGTTTTTGTTCCATCGAAAGCAATCGCGGCACCCACTTGGAAAAAACCTTTTTCCTGGTCCGATCGACTTAAAATTTTGACACGTTTCAAGCAAAGGTTAGTACTCTAGAAAGACCTGGTTACTGGTTTACTACGAGAGCCATCTCTGGGTTAGTCTTGGGAGTTATTGATCGATGTGTTATATATATATTTATATATATATATATCAAAAATATTAAATAAGTTATCTTAATAATTATTTTAACTTCACTTAAAGGTAATATTTTTTTAATGATGACCGTAGATTAAAAAATGCATGTAAAGAAAAAATATTATTGAGAAAAATGTGGGTTTGAAAATTTCAGTTTTTTAGAACCAAATTTGATCTAGATGTAAAATTAACTTAAAAAGCATATTAACAAAGTTTTAAAATGATGGGATAAATTTTTGGTATTCATATTATAGATATTTACTGCATAAGGTTTAATCATATCTTTTCTTTCCAGAAACATAATTGCTTTTTAAGGAAAGTTTTATTTTGTTTTTATAATTATCGAAGTTTATATCTTCACTCGTATTTGTATCTCTTTAAATATATTAAAAAATTTCAATCTGTTATATATAAATAAGTAAAAATATACCATATTATCAAAAAATGACTGTCTTGGTAATTTTAATGTCATCTACGAGTTCAAGTTTGCTTTTATTTTTTCCTGTAAAGAGGTGGGGGGATAAATTTCATACGAGTTTTATCTACAGATGCATGTAGTATCTAGCGAAAAAAATTAATTTTGATCCATGATGAAAAACATGATATTAAAAGCATTCATACTGTAGCATTTTACTGCAATAATTATATTTTGTTTCTTTTATTCCTTTTTATAACATTGAAAACTAAAAGGAAGTTAAGTTAGTAACCTGATTGAAAAATAGATTAGGATATCAAACCCGGGACCCATTTATTGAAAAAGTAAAGGAACCTCATCGGGGGTGAAAAGGGGGGGGGGGGGGTAAAGAGAGCCATCTGATCAATCACAACCCTAAATGTTTATCTACAATATTACAAAGAAATCAACATTTTTCTTCTACGTAAAGTAATAAAGAATTTTACCTTTGGAATAAAGCATTAACACTATATGAATATATACCACGCTAAATTTAATAATTTATTATAACTAAATCAACGTATGTCTTATAATTATTTTTCACTTTTTCATTTAAACTTTACAACATCACTATTTTTTTTAAATCTTGCGTACAAATTGTTAGATCTTTTTTCTATAAAGGTATTCCTTGTTTTTTGAGCATTATTTTTGAAACTTTAATTATATGTCACAGTTATTATTTACAATAATGTGCAATTGTATTTATCATAAATTAATGTAATTAAAATACACACAGTAAAATTCTTATTCTGATTGCTTAGTTTTAATTATTAAAATCATATCTAGACACATCTCAGAATAATTTCATAGATACATTTCTGGTTTAGTCAAGAATTTCTGTAACCAGTATATAAAGTCTGTCGATCTCTTTCTTTCTCTTTCTCTCTCTTTAAGCTTTTGAAAAAGAAATACGAACAAATATCTAACAATTTGATGGGTTTTTAAAAACCGTGCTGGACGTGCAACAAATCTCCATTGACGTTCTACCACCCGGTATTTAAGGTGAGGTCTTTGAACCCCATTCATATGCATTATTCCCAATTCCAGACATAAGCTCCAAGGTATCAAAGAAAAAAAAAACAGTTACTCCCGAAATTTTCACCCAGTCGACACATCTTCAAAAACTAAAACCTACATCCGAAAAGATCAAAAGTGCGGTATCGCTTCCAGGCCCCTTTGCTATGTTTCGTATGCAGCAGCATAAACACGATTTAAATAGCTGATGATAGACCTTGTCGAAACCTGATTGGTCAAAGGATACCTACGTGGGGATGATGCATTTTGAAGAAGAGGGGGTATGACTATTATATAAGATGCTACTAGTGTTTACCAATATTGATACCAACCCTAGTTCAATTTATTCTTTCTATTTTCATTCTGTGAGTAAGATGGCGAGGTTAGTAACCTTTTTTTTCCATTGAATAACTTTCCAAACCTTATGCTTGGAGGTCTCTCAAAAGATAAACTATTCTGAATTACTGTGGTATCTAACGGGTAATTTCGTCAAGTCGAGTATTCTGGATGTTAATGCCGATGGTATGTTTAAGTAAGAACTAATTTGAAATCCCATTACAAATGGTATTGCTTGATATTCAGCCTGGGAAGCTTTTTTTAATTTCATGAGTTCTTATGATAGGTTAGAAACTAAATATTGAGAAGAAAACTGTATTAAAGATAGATGTTGGAAAGTTTGTGACTTTGAGGTAATTATTTTTCTGGCGGATTCTCCAAAGATGAGACTCGTAAGCTAATCAAGTTGGGATCTTCAATATTTAATGAAGAATCGTAATTCTGGATGAATTACAGGAAGTGTTCTGCATCATGAAAGATTTCAAATTCTTAAAAGAACGATGAAGTTGCATGAAAATATATCTAAATACTTTCAGTTTATTAATTCCATTTCATGTGAACTCCCTTTTTTGATTATTTGGATTTAATCGCTGCAAGTAAGAGACGAAAGTTCATTTACATTTTCCGAAGTTTATTTAACCTTTTATGATGGACTTTTAGAAATTAGAAAAATCTCATATGGATTTGAAAAAAAAAAAAAAAAAATTCGGATGTCATTATTGTTTCGTTATGAGAAAGTAATTCGTAGTGATATGAAATATAAAAAAAAAGAAAATGCGACGTAGGACGGACTATAAAGTCAGGTTACTTGCAGAGTATTTTTGTAATTATTTTGTGTATTAATATTTTTGTTTTATTTTGATGACCTTCATGCAATATATATGGAGATAGGATGTATTTTAGCTGTTGATTCAAGAATAATTTGTTTACAGATATAAAAAAATGGCAACTTCAATTTTAGTTCAGCGTGGAGACCATTACGATTTTGTACTCTACTCTGTACTTTAGATTAATAAAAAATTATTTGAAGTTAATTGTGAAATATGCATGAATTAGTAATTAGAGTGAAAGTGATATGATGAGAAAAAAAAAAAAAGAAACGTAGTTTCCATCTCTAACTGGGTGTGTTTTAATAAGTTACAATATGTGGTAGCTATCAGTATCGAAGACTCGACTAAGTTCTTTAACCTTTTAGTTACATAATTTTGTTTTTATTAGTCTGTTAGTGAAGATATAAAAGGGAAAATTTTTTAAATGTAATAATTATTGATATTTCAAATAAGGAATTCATTTAACATAATCACGCTGATGGAGGAATCAAAGATAATAATTTAAAAGTCTTACAAATTTCTCTAATAACTTGTTTCTATTAATTTTATTACTGACTTGAATGGTATTGCATGAAATGCTCATTATTTATAACTATGAAAAATTTCAAAACTGTTTACGTGAATGCGTACTTTATTGGAAATTTTTTTGTTTACTCGCATTCTCCTGCTTATTGACTCATCTGAAATTTAACCTATTCAGTTCAGTGAACTCTACTTTGCGCAGTTATTTCGTTTTTCTAGAAAAAAAATAACGAGACTGCAACGCATGCATACTTATAAAAGACCACAAGGAGTGCATATTTATTATTTTGTGAGTCTAAAATTTATAAACATTTGGCGTGTAAATCACTATTTATGAATATTATAGTAGCTCTTATTGTACTTTGCTTCCATTGCCATTCTTAGACAACTTAATCTCGAAATCTTTAATTTCATAAATGCTTCAAACTCATTTCTTTTTGTTTTGTAAGACGTCAAACTCTGGTAGCAACTCCATTTAGTCTTTCCGTCTATTTCATTACACCATTCCTGTCAATCCTTCTCAATCTGGCATTGACTCGAGAAGATCAACGTCAGTCAAAACAAGACTTGATCGAGGTCATTAGGATCTACTCCATACAAAATGCTGTAATCACCGTTTTCTCTCAACTGAACCGTCAATACACTACTGAAATCCAACCATTTTGCCATAGATCCAGTTCCATTCTAACTGACTGTTATGAAACTCCAACCATTTGAAGTATTAGTGAAAATGAATTCTACCTGACTTAACAATCCATACTATATGAAAGTACCCTGTTTTGCTCAAGCCCTTTCCCTAACCTTAACCTGTAAGAGAACGGGTTCGTGCAGAGAAAACTTTTTTTTTTAGTTTCTTTCCATTCTTTCTTTTATTTTTTTCTCTCTCCTTGACATTGACGGATACAAGTCTCTTTTCTCCAATGATGGTTGCTTGTGGAACAAGTTTGCTGAATTTTATTTATTTATTTTTATCTTCATTTTTCTTTTTATTGCACTTCTGCAACACATAACCCCCTGTCATTATTTTTCTAAACGTGTTCTCATCAGAAGTACTACGGGGAATCTCTACGAATTCAAAGATAAGATGAAATTTGCAACGCTACCTCATCATACGTAACAAGACCTCTGTCAAAGTATTTACAATAAGTCTAAAAGTATATGTTGTTGTTGAAGGAATGTTTTTGGCACATGAAATGTCAATATTGTTCTTCATGTCGCTAGAAATGATCCAGTTTGATTTTACCGCATCTGAAGCTTTAAACTTTTTTGATGATTTGAGACATTTTTTTTCCTGAAAATAAAATAAAAATACCAATTCTTTAAGAGAAAAATCTACAAAAAAAAGTTTTTACATCATTTCTCTTCTATATGTGGGGGAAATTGAACATGCACTTGAGGACTTTGTAATCCCCGCTTTTTGCTAAATATTCTATTCCAGTGAATATCATATTTCGGTACCCGTACTCCTTAGGTTACACGAATGATCTTTAGGAGATATGTGAGCTAACACTAATATTTGATTTTTGAAGAGCAGCTTAGAAAGCAAACCTTCAATGAAAAAATATTTATGGAATTCCATAACACTCCCATAAACATTTTTTCAAGGAATTGGGGTAGAACCAGAAACCTGTTGATGTAGATCCGTCTACTGAAATAGTATCTAAATTTCTAACGACAAAAATACCAGCAATCCTACTAAAAAACTCCATAGCTTGAATTATAAGAGCTATTTAAGATACAATAGGAGCTAATAGAGACACAAGCCCTGTGCTACATTTGCTTTTTCCTTTGTAAATTATATTTAGCAAACCAAGGTAATGACAATTATATGTGGGTTTTCGAATATAGCCTTAGAAATTTACTTTTTTTATATAAGCTCCACGATTAGAAATATCAGAAATATTTTACGTAGAAATAAAGCAAGATTCGATTATTGAGACATCACCGTGTTTGGAGGTATATAAGAATTTTTTAGTCTTTGACCAAAAGGTATGTTCAATTTTCACAAATACTAATACGTGGGCTGATGGAATCGCTATTCTCGCAAAAATTAGGAATTCAAAATTAGTAATATATGCATTAAACAAACATCTAAAACTATTGGAAATTTTAAGGGCGCTCTGAAAATTAAAATTAACGTCGAAGAATCATCAGCAGTACTTTTCATCAAAAAAAGAAGAGGGAAAACTATACCTCTCTCTCCCCCCTCCATTTTATATAATGCACATATGCTTTGGTATCAGTCAACTAAATATCTAGGAGTTATCCTACACGAAAGATATGCACGAAAACCACACATTTAACGCGCGAATGGAAAGTTTCGAAAATTAACACGTAAAATTTATCCTGTATTTAATCGAAATTCCACAACGACATTAGAAAATAAGTTGCCTTTTAATACCTCCGTCAGGCGTCCAATAATTATTTATGCTTGTCCGGTTTAGAAATACGCTGCAAAATCTAAAACTTAATTTTTAGAAAACTCTCAAAGTTCAATTATTAGAATCATCATTAAATCCAAATGGAGAAAATTGAAATTCGTTGGGTGCACTCACTTACATTCAGAAAATATATACAATTCCTCAATATCCCTCCCGGTGTTAAAAATATATATTCATAAAACTTCGCAAATGATCCATTAGTCCTAAAAGAAAAGACCGAAACAGATCTTTCTTAATTCTTATGAACACAATAAATGTATTTTCCTGCTTTATATATTTATTAAATGCTTTTTTTTTATTTACTTTTCCTTAAAATCTTTAAAAAAAATTTTACTTAATAACTTTAATTTTAGTAGCAAACACAACTGTGTCGTGTTTACCCTTATCGAACTTCCATTCCTCTATATTTATCCTTTCTCCATCTCTCTAAAATCTTTAAAAAATAATTCTAATCAACATTCATATATTTTCCTTCAGTTCCAAGACAGAAAATTTAAAATATTCCTAACAAGTAAACATATAGCCAAACAATAGTTCAAACACAAATGTTTTACTTTAAATTTAAATTTAATTGGTCGAAATTAATGTTTGAATAAGAATTCTTATTCAGACCTTAATATAAGAAACCAGCTTCATCATCCGTTAAACAAGTTGTTATTAGAACCTGTCACAAAATATTGTTTAGGTTTCTTGTTTTAAATACATTATATAAGTTATTGTACTAAAATGGAAAATGTTTAACAATAGAATATAAATATTGATAAAATGAATTGAATCTATGTAGTTTACAAACTTATCTACTCTAATCTGAATTTATAAACGCATTTTATGTGTTCCCTATCTCAAATTGATTATTAGCCTACTAAATCAAAATGTAAGCGAAAGTTTAAAAAAAAAAGCTAACTTACTTAACACTATATAAATACATAAACTCGATATAATCGAACTTCCGAAAGTTTCTCACTTCATAAAGAAATTTGTCAAGGTTCACACGACATTGTTTTTAAGCATTTCACGGGTCATTAACACTATTTATTATTTTTGCTGCTCAGAATTACCTTGATTTGTTGCTTTTCTTCCCTTCATCTTTCAAATTGAGTAAATTCCTCTCGATCTTATCTAAAATTGAAATCATACCTTGATCTGGGTGTTAACGTTTTAACGTCTAGTTGGGGAAGGGAGGGAGTGAATGCTGTACAGACGACTTGTTTAAGTTCCTGTGGTCAATGGTGCATGAAATTAGATTTTTATTAAAATAACTGATAATATCTCGACCAGTGTATAGTAATGGTATTATATCAATGACATGGTAATAGAATTTTCAAAGTTAGTAGTTTTAGGGGCTGAGTTACAGACTTATAATTTGCAGAGTCCACATGTCTTATCTAATAATGTATTGATTCAGCTAGTTTTTGATGTTTATAGGACTTCATTTCAAATGGTCTTTGGGTCTATTCTTCGATTTGGGTCGACAATGGTTTGATTTTGATAAGTCTGAAGGTCAGATTTGTACCTCTGGCGATGCCATGTATTTTTATTTAGATGTTTAGTAAGTTTTTAGATTTATAGTTCATTTGGTTGAGGTTCTTTCTTTCTTTCTTTCTTTTTTCTTTCTTTTTTTTTTGAACTTCTGTGTGTGGATAATAACAGCTCAAATGTTGGATTGAAAACTTAGTAAACAAAAATTTATTTTTCCAGTTGATAATATTAGAGTTTTGGGTTAATTCTTACGCAAAAATATTCCCAGTATTTCTTTCAGTTTTTTCCTCTTAGTTTTGATACTTAAAATGTACTTATTTCTTTTTTAATATGTAATTTTTATTGCATTAATATTTAAATCTAAAACAAAAATTACCTTTGGGCATGATAATGTAATACTTAATAACTGAAAGAAAATATCACTTTTGAAAGTGTGTTACTAAAATCTCAAATCTAACAATGAAGAAAATGTCCTTGAAAATCTCAACTCAACGATAATGTCAGCAGATGTCTCAAACATTATGTAGCGTAATTTATGATTAAATACCGACATGTGACAAACTGAACGGCATTAACAACATCGAACAATATCAAATTGCAGAAAATCTAAACCCTGTATATGAGAATAATTCAAACATGTGTTGAATATCAGTTTCAAATATCACTTTCCGCTAAAAGAAGCTTAAAATATCACCTAAGGTACAAAATTCTATCATTTCCTGAAAATTTGATGTAATTTCAAAAAAGAGTGTTTGTAAATTGGTTAAATGGCTTTCAAAAGGGAATGAATGGTTATTTCGATGGAATTTCTATTATAAAAGAAATCATATCAGTAATTGTTAGGAGATTTTTGTTTCTTTTTTATTGTTGAAGGATGGACAAACTGTAGAACAAAAATCTCAATTAATGTTAGTAGACGAAATAATGTCTGTATTATATTTGATTTGAATTAATTTAATTAATACATTATGGTGTGCAATGAATTAATCATTTAAGAACGTCTCATTTGATAGCTGATTTCTGTTCTTTAGATTTTACATGTGTGTATTACTTATCACATTATGAAAGCCAGTATGAGGTTTATAAAATTTTCCTTTGAATAATTTCCAATCCATTTTAATTTCATTAACATATAGGTATTTGTTAATTGTTGAACAAAGTTTTTTCTAGAGAAGCCATCCCGTATTTGAAGTAAGATCGTTGTAAAAGGATCACCAATTTCATAGAAATATTTTTTTAAAAAATGTTGAGAGTATAGTTTCAATAAAATAATAAAAAATGGCGTTTAAATAATAAATGTAGTAATAAAACGAAATGTGTGAACTAATAAGGAAATATAATTATAGAATAAGATAATAAAATCACTCATCAATCATTTTTTTAAAGGAAAAAAAATATTTATTGTGAAAAGCTCTTTTATTGTAATGGCATTGAATGCTTTAAAAGTGGATTGTCAGAGTTTGGCAGTGACATTTACAACGTGAACGAGAGCAATTTATCAAATTCTCACCCCTCTCCACGACAATTGTTTTTCAAAATTATTCGTATACAATAAAAATGCTGAAAGTGTAGTTATAATAAAGTTAGTATATTAAAAATAGCGTTTAAATTATAAGTGTGATAATAAAACTTAATGTATGAAATAATAAGGGAATGTAATTACAGCATAAGATAATAAAATTATACAATAAAATCTTTTTTCTTTTATGGTTATAAAAGGTTGATGCGAGTTTGGCACTTACGTTTACAGCATTAAAGAGCTCAATATATGAAATTTTTACCTTTCTTCCACAACAATTGTTTTTCGAAATTAACCGTACCCAATAACTTTTCAAAGAGTTAAAATAATGTTTCAACAAAAGAGCTGTCGTAATCTTTTTGAAGACCGAAAAAAGAAGAAGAAAAAAAAAAAAAAAACTCTCCCACTCTTCTTTTTTCCGTCGTTGCTCTAAAGTAAAAGCTTTCACCCTTTCTTTTTCTACCTTGAATTTTTCCTCGTCGTCATATCACAGCAGTGTAACCACTTCTTCCTTCAGTGTGTGATGCAATGAAACTGTAGGACGGGCTGAACAAGAAACAAAATACGATTTAGAAAAAGAAAGAAAGTAAGAGAAACACCACATAGGCATAGCTGGTCTTCACATGCTGGGGGATGGCATTGGTTAGGAGGGTCAGCAAGACTGGCGGCAACGTGCCGGCCTGACCCTGTATATGCACGTGCCTGCCAGAAATGACTTTCGCTTATTTTGAGCATTTTTTTAATCTATATGTATATTCAGCCAATAAGAGAAGACTGCCTTTGGGCAGGCAGCAGACTAGATACGCAGAAACACACCGTTAAGAACTTAAGCGAAGATGATACGATTCCTATTAACTTAAACTCGGTCTGACTTTTGAACGATTGCAAACTGTTTGTCTAACCTTGGAAAGTTGTGACTCTTGAACAATAAAACAGTCCATTGATTTACTGAAATAATTCCAGTTGTTTGGTGTGTAGAGTATCGATTCTTGGTAGAAACTGTTTAGATCTTTTAAGTATAACCATGTCTGCTTAAAGTTGTTAATCGTTGAAGATGAATGGATTGGATATGGACATGTTTCATTATCGTTAATGTTATTTTTAATCCATTTTTGCTGTTTGATATCCAATCAGGAACAGTTTATATCATATTCAAGTTTCTAAAATGTTTGGAATTTTGGTATTTCTTGAAAGTGCATGCCTTAGACCTAAAATTGCTTTCAACAGTTATCGGTCTTAATACTTTTTCTAAACCCTTTTTCGAAGGAAGAGAACTTCAAAAACCATGTGTGAAAGCTTCTTATAATGTACGAAACAATTGTATCATTTAAAATGCTTAAAATTCGTGATGTTTGTTCCAAAGCTACCAAATACATCGATTGTAGTGTATATGTATGCTTCGCAAAATGCAGACAAAATACTAAACATCGTTTCGGGTTAAATTATTTATTACAGAATGATTCAAGTTTGCTATTGCAGAATGATATTATATTGTGATAATTGCTCTGTGATATGGTTGAGATGCATCAACCGTAATTGCCGTCTTCCGCAATCAAGCAGTACGAAGAGTAATTCTGTAGTAACGAAATTCCCGCCATACTACGAACTGCGGGGAATTGTAGAAAGAATGTATTTTCACTATTGATTTTTGTACTATGAACTTGATCCCAAAGCAATCAGATCTTTGCATTTATGGGAATCTTTGTCTGTTTAATCCATTAGTTATCTTCGTTGATCTCAAGACGTTATGCCTGTTGGAGATCAACACGGTAACGGTAGCAAATGGAATGGTGCTCATTTCATTTTGCCTAAGAAGAGCGTCAAGAAAGAAATACTCGATTTACAAAGAGCTGGGTAAGTTTCACGCTTTTTAACCTTTTATTTGAAAAATATGTCTGATTGGTGAGTTCATAGCTATTCTTTGACAACATGATATATTAAATCTGATTACTTATGATGCTTTAACTTTCGCTTGGTGGTTATCTGTCTGGGTTTTTTTTTTTTTTTTTTTTTCAATTTACCTAAAGCTTATTTACTTTACAAAAAATTCAAGCTTATGAATATTTTTGTAAAGTAATTAGTCTCATTAATCAATATTGGTATCTTGACTAACTTTAGAGATCTAATCTTAACGCCGTTCATCACCCTTTCAACACGTTGCAAGACTTCTTTTCATTAGACTGAGGCTTCATTGTGTCCTGAATTATGTTTGCATTTTATTTTCCTACAAGTATTTAAAATTCCAAATAAATACTAAAGGATATATTTAAATGCACAACACGTCGATTTTGATTTATCTAAGAAATTTTATTTCACACAAAACTATTTATTTATTTTCTTGTAAATTTTATCTGTCATTTTACATAATATATCAATTCTAATACGTTTTTTACGGTTTTTTGTTATAATATTTTTCATATGTACATTCAAACTGTCCTCATACACAGTGTATTATTTCTGATTTACGTTTATAAAATTATTTTTCAATACATTATTTTAAAGATTTTTTTTTCATCACGCATTGTATATTATTTGTTATCCATTAAATTATTATACGAAAGCTAACTTTATCTTAAGATTTAATTACTAACTTTGTTTCTTATGTTGATAGCGATAAATCTTTTTCAAATTATGTTATTTAATGTTCTTCCTTTAAAAAAGTTTATTCAGAATAAAACTAAGTTGCTTATTGAATTAAGCCGCGTGCATTTTGTTTTAGGTATAATGAAATAAATTTTAAGAAAATTTCATTTAATTTTTTTTTTTTTTTTGCTCAGTGACTGGTAAGGGAAGTGTTAATCCAAAAATTATTTTTAATTTTTTTAATTTTTTTTTTAAATATATCCATTCAAATGGTAGCACTGATAAATCATTCGTAAGAAATCTATTCCGGCTAATAAACGTGTGTTCTCCATTATCATTATTCAAATAAGCCTAATTTTATCACGTATTGTATATTATTTGTTATCCATTAAATTATTATGCGAAAGTAAACTTTATTTTAAAATTTAATAACTAAATTTGTTTAAGTTGATATTGAGGGATCCTATTCAAATTGTGCTATTGAATGTCCTTCATTTATAAAAGTTTATTCAGAATAAAATTAAGTTGCTTATTAAGTTGAGCTGCATGTATTATGCTGTAAAGTTATTTGCAATGAAATAAATTTTTTGAAAATTTCATTTCATTTTGTTGCTTAGTTACAGGTAACTGAAGAGTTAATCTAAAAATTATTTTTAGTTTTTACTGCAAATATACCCACTGAAATGTTAGTACTTGCAAATCACACGTGAAAAATCTGTTCTGGCTAATAAACGTGTTCCCCATTATCATTATTTAAATGAGCTTATTCTAGTTGAATCAGATAAGAGTTCGTTTTACAACAGCTGTTGAAAATATAGTTTCGTTATTTGAATCCTTGAAATGATCACGATCTGAGTTACTCTCTAAAAAAGCATCTTGTTAACATGATTAAATTCGGAATCCCCATTTACGAAATGCTTGAAATTGCTTTCTTTTCCATGACTTCAGATGAGAAAATGCTTTATTATTTTGCTTTTTCGTACTTAAGCTCAAATGAGCTTTTTATAATTACATAAAATCTTGTTCTTATAAATCCATTTATTTTTCTGCATTTGCCAGTTAACGATATGATGGAATTTTAGATTTATATCTGAGTAGTAATTTTTTTTTCAGTTATGGACATGATTTATTTTAATATTAATACCAAATATTTAATTTTATTTTATTATATGGTAAAACTGCAGTGATATACGAATATATCTTAATATGATATTCTGATATTAAATATATATGTATTCAATTTTAAAAAAATTTATATTTAGAGCACTTTAAAAATTATGAGTTTCGTACATTTTAATATAAGGGTAACAAATTACTTATGGAATAATGTTTCAAATATTAAACGAATTAAAAGCATTAAGCAAGTCACTTTGAAATTATGGATATTTTTTGCATATTGTATGTGTGATATTACATTTAAGTATCTTGGAGCCTTTTATTTGGAAAGTTCTATATTTAACTGATTTTTCTTACTAATTAAATAGAAATCATTACATTTTATAGCTGTAAATATTGCAAACACTCGATAATTGCAATCATAGATATCATGATTATTGGAGGCGTTCTGTATTTTTATATACATAATCTAATGCTTTAATTTTATGGTTATGGTGTATTCCTTCGCTTATAATTTGAAGAAAACAAGATGTAAAACGTTAAATATCTCATATTGTAGTTGAATCTTCATTAAATTCAGTATGAATGATTGCCAATGTATGTGTATATGATGTAAATTCAGTATGAATATGCTAATGTATGTGTATACAAATATTTTTGAAGAATATTCATATTTCTTAATTATTAATTATTTTTATTTAAATGTACGTTTGAATTGTTCTTTGAACTTAAAATTTTGGAAAAAAAAAAAAAAAACGTTTTTTATAAAATTTATACTCATATTTAAATTTAAAATATGAAATTTCATGCATAGGATTTGAATTATCAATATTGGAAAATAATTAAACTTGCAGTGGCTTCCTTTCATTTTCTAACTCTACCGACATCACAAAATTGAATTAAATTGTCAATAAGTTCAAAAATCCAATTAAAAAGACATTAGAAAGAGGCAACATTGTTTATTAGCTCTCTTCTCAGAATATGTAAGGTCGTTGTCTCTCGAATCCCTTTTAACTCACTTTAATTCTTGCTTATAATTAAACAATAAAGTCTTAGCTTACCACCTGACTCTCATCGAGGGAGAAACATCTTGGAAACAGCAGATTCGTTTCCTATTACTTTAACCAGAAGTTACTTTTAACCAATATTACTGTAAATGATTAATTACAATACACTTCAATTAACTTACAAACATCAACCAGTTTCTCGTTATCATCGGTCTCCCTTCTTATTCCTTTTTCATACTTATTTCATTGTAATATGACTATCTCTAATTCAGTTCATTAGATTTCCTATCTTCATCTAATTTGCCGAATCATTTTTCATCTGGTTGTCAAGGAGGTGGAATTTTATGCAATTCAAATTACAAAAGGTCCCCGAGGTTAGTAATGAAAAAAAACTGCGAATAGCCCAACGTTTCAAACTTAACAATGAATTTTTTTTTGTTAAGAAATGCAAATTTTATTTCAGTCGTGACATTTTTAAATATATTATCAAAATATTGAAAAAAAAATTCTGAATTTGTTAAGTTTTGTTTATAGCATAACGAAGAAATTTATCGTGCAATTTTAAAAATGTGTGCCCTTCAAATGAAGTTTGAATCGAGTGGAGAATTTTGAATACAAAAAAAAATCACTTTTTGAGAAAAAAATGTAATCAACATGGTGAGCCCCTGGCATAAGAAAGACACTTGACAACTAGAAAATAATTCGATTTGAAATATTTTTGGTGTTCATATAGATAACCACTTATAATATTTTTTCAATGAAAAAATTATTTTTCATAAATTTCATTCGTGTCTCCTTAATAAACGAGATAACAATGAACTCGATTTTAGCAAACTACAGCTTTAAAGTTTAAAAATATTCAAAAAATATATGAATTTTATTTTAGCGCACAAAATTCATATTCCATTTACATAAAATATTAGAATTGAAGTAGAGAAAATATAGAGTAGAGAAAAATGATGGATTCATCCAAATTCAAATGAATAATGAAATAAAATACTATTCTTCAAATTTTTGGTGTAATCAGAATATGATATCAGCTGTGGAAAATTTTTCAATCAAAAAAAAAATTATTTTGAGTTTAGGTATTACATTTTATAATAGAAAAGAGCTTATCAATTATATTTTAATTCATTTTACATTGAAAGCTAGATAAAGTATTACAGTGCTTTATTTTTGTCAGTTAGCTTTAAGATGCATTACGAATAATAACACATCTTTATGCTGCAGGAATAAAAATATGCTGTAAAAACAAGAATATTTTAAGAAATAAAAATTTAAAAATTACTTTTACTCTTTAATTAATGTTGATATGACTCTAGAAATAAATTTCAACATTTCTTTCTAATTTATGGTTGTATTAAATGTTAGGAAACGTACCGCAATTTGTATTATATTTACTATAAAACTGTTATAGGAAAACCTGGTATGAAAATTTTATTTAACATTTGTATATTGTTATAACCTTGAAATTTGTATTGAAACAATGCTTTCTCAAAAACTAAGAACAAATAAAAAGCGACTAAAAACAAGACAATTATTATATAACTTAAATTCCATCTTAAAATAATAAAAATTTAATTAAACAGCGTAAACATTTCTTATGGGCTGGAACTTTGGTTATTGCAAAGTTGGAAATTAAAATAACTTTCGGTTTTATTAAATGATAGAGATGAAGTTTTCTATTAAGTGAACAGATGCTAGTTCAAACTGTTTGTTTTTACATGATTTCATCCATTATAGCCAAACTTTTGCGTCATACCATGCGTGAAAATTACCAGCTGGTTTCACACCTTTCAGACGAAGTTCTAAATGTAAAAAGCAGTAAATTCTAAATAAAGTATGCAGACAGACATCCGGATGTTATGTACATATAAAGTGAATAAATTTTAAAAAAAACATATTGATAAATTGTAACAACACATGTATATTCATAAATATGATGTTATAAAAATTAAATATTGATAAACTTATACACCTTTTTGTGCATCGATACGTTAAAGTCAATTATGTTTTAAAAATTATATATTAACCACGTAGAATATTATATTTATACTAAGTTGTTATATATTCAAAAAGACTGATTCAGTACATGGGTATTAAAGAAGGTTAAAACGCTGAGATAGTTTATAGAACTCAAATTCAAATAATAATGATTCTCTCTTCAATAGCGTTGAATATAATATTTTTTAACAGCATTTATATATATATCCTTTGTAACTTTACATGTATTAAACTTTATTTGGAAAAAAAGGATTTCTTATCACTTGTTTAAATATAAACTATTACAAGTTTCTATTGCCTTACAAAATAATGGAAATATACTGGAGAAGTTGCGCAAAAAGAAGCTCTAATGTAAATTTTTAGAGCGATGTAGACTGCGCTGTTCACTTTTCATACGAATTGGGTAGAAAGTCAACTACCTATTAGTACAGTTATAGATAAAAAAAAATACCAGCTATATAATGTTATTAAAATGTCCAATCTTAGATATATGCAGAAAGCATGGATTTTGGTGCTTGTCTAGTAGGGACTTCAGTGTCAAAAACAGCCGAAATAATGGATGGAGCAAGAGGAACTGTATCTAAAATTAGGGGCAGGTATCGAAAAGAACAATGCTTTACTTTTAAACGTGGAAATTGTGGACAGAAGTTGTCAGACAGGAATCAGTGAGTAATGGCACGAATTAATCACCATAAATGTAAATCCACAGCTGAGTAAATAACTACAGATTTAAACATCGGTTCAGAAGATCATATTTCAAGTGGAACAATTCGTCAAGATCTTCACAGATAATATTTTTATGGCCGTGTTCCAAAATGTAAACCCCTCATTACTGACATCAATGCAAAAATACGCTAGCAAAGAGCAGCAAAATTACGTAATGACTAGCAAGGAACGTTGGTGCCTTGATTGGCATTGGTTCCTTGATGTAGGAACCTTGATGACTAGCAAGATGTAATTGGTTTGGCGATTCGTATTTAACTTTGTTTCCCACTATAAAGTATTTGTAAGATGCAATTTCTTGGCACTATATGGAACAATACTCATTCTAAAGGATTGGATAATAACCCAAATGAATTTGAGCGTACTTCGGGATCACATTTATCCAGTTGTGCGAACAGTCTTCTCTGGTGACTATACATTATTTCAGATGGATAAAGTTCCCGTCTATATTGCAAAGTGTATCACAAATCGGTTTAATAAACAAGAAGATGAAGTGAAACAGTCGCCTTGGTTCCTCAAGTATCCACCCTTAACATCACTGAACTTTCATGGGAATACCTTGAGCGACAAGGAAGAAAACAATTTCCTTCACTCTCATTACTAGCAGAATTGGGAAGTATTTTACTGGAGATGAATGGTATAAAATACTGTTATCTTATGTAAAATATCTGTTTACATCTATTCCACGCGAATTGTTGCTTTCTATAATGCTCATGGTGGATCAACATCATATTAATAAAAATAGTTCGGATCTGAGTGTTTCCATCATTTCATCTACCATCTGTGTTTCTGCCATGCTTTTATCATGATGGCAAATTTTTAATTACCTCGCCAAAGTTATTTCCAATATTATAAAATTATTTGGTCACTATCTGTCTCCTGAAGAAAACTCTTAATACACATTTATTCTAATTCTTAAACCATTTATTGCTTTTTTCTTTAAATTGTCTTGACTAGAAATTCTAGAAAAGTATTAATTAATTTTTTTTAAAAAAATAATGATACAATATAATGATGTTTTTTTAATGCCTTATCTGGAATTTTAATGAAATTAGTGAGACTTCTATATTCGTTCTAATATTCTATGTTTACTCTATTATGTTAATTTAACATCGGCTGGTGCTCGTAATTATTTTGATAAAATTGCCGTTTAATCAGTTGATTCTTCCAAATGCGAAAGAAATTTTTGCAAAGTTCCTGCAATTTTAAAAAATGGCAAAAATGGATTTGTTTTAGTTTCATGCATTAATCACTATTAAAGATATCTTACTTTATTTTTTAAGATATAAATTTTATGTTCGTCTTCAAAATTAAGAGAAAAAATTGTTCGAATATAAATCTTTAAATCGTTCATTAATAGCATTAAAATTATTTTAGTTTAGTAAAAATTTAAATTCATTTATAAGATTTCTGAAAACAGATTCATTATATTTTTATTCTGTAAAGGCATTTTTAAAATGATTGAAATGTTTACCAATTGCCAATGAAATGTTTAATAT
>BMAW01127590.1:473511-487746 GCA_019974015.1 Nephila pilipes | reverse complement strand
TTTATATTTAATTTCTGAACCATGCGAATTGAATTAACTAAGAATGTTTCACCAAATTCTTAAATAAATATTGATATGAGTTACTTTCTTTCCAATTATTATTTTATATGAAATATTAATTATATTTTCTTTTATTTAGAATTGACTTTCAAATTTTTTTTTCTTTAGTATTAGTAAACAGTTAATATTAGCTATTTTGAAAAATATATCAATAATTAGTTAAATAATTAAAGTTGATTTCGTTATAAATCCTTTTAAATAAAAAAAAATAATTCACGTACATGCAATTATACACACACACGCACACACACACACACACACACACACATATATATATATATATATATATTGTTACGAAAAATTTTCCTGTGGGTGTGTGGGAGGGAAAATCAAGTCCAACTCGGAGGATAATGACAAATGACTTTTTATTAGAAAATCTCCAGGACAACACACAGGAAGCACGGCTCGGACTATTAACAGCACAAACAGATACACAGCATTTGCACAACTTAGTGACACAGATACAGGGACAAAACACACTTTTAAGCATAGTCACAGTCATAACAGCAACGTTCTGCTCAACAGCTTACTGGTTAACGGTTTTGGACTACCTCCGCAGTAGCACTCTGCATTTCCAGGGCAGGCTCCGATAATTCTTGGTAGATACACGCTGCTTATCCGCAAATTCACTAGGCACGCTTCACTGGAAGTGCCGACAGCTTCCAGTCGATTTTCGCAACACAGACTCCCCTCCTGAATACAAACTGATCCCTCGACTGTATCTCTCGTTGTATTTATACCTCTTCCGGCCAATTATGACGTCACATGGGAAAATTCACGAAAAGTATGTAACTTTCTTCCCGATCTATAGTTGTTGTAGGTTCCACATTCGAGATTTTTCTATTTGTCGCCAAAGTTGCCAAGTTTCTTACCAAGTCACCAAATTGCTCTTCAAATCCGTTGCCAAGGCTAAAGGACCTTAACTCCCTTTTGCCAACTGATGACATCTCTGTAAATGCATCTTTCCCTTCGCAAGATAAGCATTGCAGGATAATCTGAATCTTATTTTAGGGCAACAATTTTAATCAGTTTTTGGATTATGTAATTTTGCATCTTAAAGAAAGGTTCACTGCACATAAATAAGTAATGAGTTCATTAATTATTTTAATCATACCGGAGAATGATCTGCAGATGAAAATGCATTAGAAATACTGAAAGAAACATATTCTTCAGATTTTCCAGATTATAATATTAGTATTTTGACTGGAGAGTATTAGTATGTGTGAAAAAAGAAATTTCTGTCACAAAATACTAGATTAGCTGTAATAGAAAGCTTTACAAGAGTGCAACACAGATATTTTCCCGAATAGCCACAAAATTTTAAAAACTTTAGCTACTTTACTGTTACTACATGTACTATAACATTATATGCTGAAAGTTATGAATCATTCTATCAGCTATGAGTTTTTATTATTATTATTATTTGCTTTATGGAGCATAACATATGAAAATTTGTATACACGTATAACAAACATAATATAAATATACTGTGTTTGTTACACATGTATATAAATATATCGGTAAGTGAAGAAGAATTCTTAAATATTTTTCAAAAACAAAAACGGGGAGAATATATAATTTTGCAAAAACTGGTATGTGTACAGAATTTTCATTTTATTATACTTGCTCCTTTTTAACCATATTTTAAATTGCCGTCGTTTTTTTCTATCAGTAAATGATTTTTATCAATTTTTCACTGATGTTGGATTCTACCGATTCTGGTTAGTAGGAATTCTTGTTCTCATGATATTTTTATTATTTTTCTTAAATTATCTTTATTTTTGTAATTTTTACAACTTGATAAAATTATATCCCCCCCCCCCTTGAACAGTTTTGAATAGGAGAAATGAGGTAGATATCATGTATTCTTTAGAGGTTGATATTGCATTTTCTTTAGAAGTTAATATCGCGTATTCTTTAATTTTCACTAACTGGTAATTTTAAACTAAAGAAATTACTTCTTTCAAGGCAATTACGATATGCAACTCCCAAAATTAATTTCTTAGTACACTACTGTCCCATGCCATTCAGAAGCGAGAGCTCAGTGGTAGACAAGAAGCCCAAGTTATAAGGTGCAGAAACCAGAGATAGATTTATAATATATATAAATCTTCTTCAATATTCTTATATTTATCGTGAATAAACTTTGTTATGTTTCACGGAAGATTTTCTTTCACTATTAATTTACGCACCATTCTTTTTCAATATAAAGTTCAGACATGGGAGTTTGAGTAATCGCCTGTGCAACTCTCGCGCTATGTCGGTTGGTGTAAATCAGTGTCGCTGTAGAGTACCGTTGGCGACAGAATGTCTCACGTCGCCAAAGTAAAGAGAACTTTGAATCATGGCTTAGAAACAAGAATGACACTTGAACTGAAGCCTCTTTTCCTTACTTCCATGCCAGGAGAGGACTTTTAACGTGCTGCTAATCCACTATTCTACGTGACAAGCTTTTGGTGCAAACAGAACTTTGAACTCATGAATTCATTTGACTTTCGCCGACTACTAAGCTCTCTACCTAATCAATGAGCTAAACTTTAAGAAATAACTTATCCGAAATGATTGTATGTTTAAGCATTTTTGAATCATCTCAAAAGTGGAAATAAATGTGAACTTAACTATACTAAAATTAAACTGTATTAGTAAAAGCTTGTGCATTTGTATCTAATAGGAAGTAATTCATTGATCTGACTTATAAGAACAGGTTGTAATTTCTTTTTGTTTTTCATAGCGTAAATCTCATTCACTTATATTGAGATTTTTTTTTTTAACATAATATGCAAAGAAACAGAGAAACTGGTTTTGAGCGATTCGAAACTCATTGTTATTAACATCGTATTTCCATTAATAAAGATTCGCGGATTACTTTATTAATTGGCACTTTTAATTTATGTAACTTTAAAACTAGTCTCATCTTTAAGTGATTTTGTAAATGCATGCTTATGAGTTGAGCTATCAATATGCAAACACACGTTAAGCTATGTAAATACGTATTACGTAAGCGATTTTAGAAACTTATATGTGTAAATATAAGATCTCCACCAAAGTAGAAGAGTCATTACATAAATGTATGTTATGTAAATGATTATATAAATGCAGTACTTTCTCTATAATTCTGCACTTCACTTTCCAGCCATGCCAGTATTCCGGCTTTTTTACACAAGCAGACGAGCCTTACAGGTGTTACTTTATAGCTTCTACTTAAATGGAATAGCGTAGAGTGTCTATACAAAACAGTACATTTTTTGTGATTTTATTTATTTTGTGAGTTGGACACTTTTTTTGCGTGTGCTGTATTAAATTTTATGCGATAATACACAGCGATAACTGTTTAAATGCAATATTATTAATGATTTTCCAGTAATCCGGCCGTTTTCAGCAATCCGGTACTGCTGTGATTCAATATCAACCGGATTACTGTGAGAGTACAGTATAGCTTTAAAATAAAACTATGATTTTTTTTTCTACTGCATTTTGAAGTAAACTTAGGCAAGTTTTATATAATATCATTATTTCTATAATTTTTAGAATTTAGTGCAATAATCTGTTAATAGATCGCTTTATAACCTAGTATTCTGGTACTTTTATCACCTAGTTTGTGACCTTCCTATAGTATTTACGAAATGACTTAAAATTTTCATGTCTAGAAAAGAAAGCTTCACCTAAATGCGATACAAAATAGGTTGGTTGTGTGGAATTTCTGGCACTGAGTCCTAATGGGATATATTGTGTCAGCACCCCAAATAGGAAATAGAGATATTATATGTTTAATTTAAATTATTTGTATAGCAAAAAAAAAGAAAAACTTTTTTTTCTCTTGAAAGAAAACTCTTGAATTTTTGTTATGAAAGTAATTCTATAATTTCTACTAAATTTGTAACTACAAACATTTTATGCTTCGAAATCAGCATAATGTTAAAATTGTACTTTTAAATTGTACTTGAGAAACTAAAATATTATTAAAGTCTTGCTAAATTTCAAATGTGTTGTACTGTTTTTCATAAATAATTTCTCAGTTACTGTGTTCACTTCATCGGAGTTTTTCCGTTTTTCCCTTTGGGTTTTATCTATATTGTTTGTTTCCTTCGGAAAAGTTTTCTTTATCAACTTTGAGTTTTCTCTTAGAACCGTGGTTGTCATTTAGATTTAATTAATATTGGCTGTGTGATTTAAGTCTATCAATTCAGTTTAATGGAATCTGTTGCTTGTTAACTCTAATAATCCCACCATCCTCTTGATACTGAAATTAGGAGAGCAAGGTACCAGCTCAAATGTCATCTGAACCAAGGCTTCAAATTAAAAGATTTGTTGCCATTGCAGTAAAGCTATAAATTAAAATTAATTAAAAACTGTAAAAAAAATCCAAAATTTTCCCCATTCTGAACTATCTTAAAAATGTGTCATCAAAAATACAATAAGAAAGTTCACTTTAATCAAGTTAAGTAGAAGCGAATTATTTATCCAAGAATATTTTCGAGTGAACTAATTTCCTCTAGATCATTTTTTTTTTAATTCGACACTTAAAGCTGTATTTTAGAGAGTTCTTGTATTTATGCTAATAAAATTTCCACACGGACCTTGAAAACAGGAACACAGTTGCCTTTTCATGAAAGTCACCTATTTTATGCAGAGACCTGCTGCTGTAAATGTTGAACTATGAATAAAATGATGTGTAAACACAGGTAGGAATTTTTTTCGGTGACAGTTAACCTGCTGTTTTATGTCACTACGGGTAATATCCGTATGCTTGAATATACAAGATATTTAGGCTGCTATAAACACATAATTTATTTATAAGGAAATAAATTCCTTTTCTTTTTACTGCTGAATTTTGAGTGTGTTTTTGATCGGTAAGGAGTCTCAGCATTATCATATATTGGATTGCTTTTCTTTCAGGTTGTTATGAAAAGGATCAAGTTTTCGAAAACACACAGAAACTCTTTTTGATCTATTTAAACGTTTTCTGAATGAAACTTTTCATGAAAATGCTTTACCTAAGGAGGTTTTTCTTAATTAGTCACTTGAAATTATATGATTTTATTAGAAAATATTTACGGGAGGAATCGAAGCGTAATCCATTTTAACTGGGAAAAAAATATCAGGAAAAGTTGCAGATAAAAACGAAATTTTAAATAAACATAAAATAGTGCTAAAAAGACTAAACAGGGTGTGTGTGTGGCCACGGAACGATAGAAAACAAGAATACGTTTTTTTTTCTTTCCACGGAAGGTCATCGACAATATTTTCAAACCGAGTGATTAGGTTCGGAATCCTGTTATCGTTAAGAGAAAAATTATGCAAAATTTTATACATAAATGACTTTTCTGTGCGTGTATATTCGGTATCATAGAAATATCATACGACTAAATAAATATATTTTATCAGCTTCTTGTAGGTAGGGGTGACAAAATAATGAATAATAGACAAGGGAACAAGAATCCAGTATTAACTTCGAAAGTTTTAATTACACTTTTTTTTAATTTTGCGATTTAGTGCTGATATATATTTAGTAAAAATTTTATTCGCTTAAGTAGTATTCGCTTATGTAGAAAACGTTTCATCCACTTAAGTGATATCCACTCATCTAGTAAAAAGGTTTGTCCACTTAAGTAGTATTCATTTATCTAGTAAAAAGGTTTATCCACTTAAATAGTATTCATTTATCTAGTAAAAAGGTTTATCCACTTAAGTAGTATTCATTTATCTAGGAAAAAGGTTTATCCATTTAAGTAGTATTCATTTATCTGGTTTCTTCATTATTAATATTAATGGACACTGTGAGGAATATATCCTCTTATCTGGTTTATTAATTTATTCGATATCCTTTAACAGGAAGTCGACTGCATATTACAAAAAAAGAAATTTAGTCTTATATTTTAAAATTATGTTACATTTTCATTATTAATATTTTCAGAAAATTACATAGAATTATTCCACGTAGCACCTTCATAATATCCCATATTCACTTACAGAAAACCAATTGTACCACATTTTAAACATATATTACCTGAGTCGATAACTGATATTATTCTCTTTGCGATTGTGGCTAATGTAATTATGTTGTCTATATATATATGTAATTTAATAAAGGATTTATCGATTACTTTGCTCACATGAAAAACCATACAGTTTCAGGATGGCTACTACCATCTGTATATGTGACTCATGAAATTTATGTATCACGTGCTACAGTATATTCGTGACTTTCCTAAAAATTAAATATTTTCCCTTATGAGTGCGAGATGCAACGGAGAGCTAATGCAACGGAAGTTGAAAGCATGAGGAGTTCGCGTGCACCAGCTGCAATACTATAAATATTTTGGCAAGGGACTGATTATCGATTAGAATAACACCTAACGAATCGACTGTTCTTTTTCAACTTTTCCCCAATATGCCGGTTTCATGTTAAAATTTACTGTTTTCTTTCCTTTTTTTTTTAAAAAAATCCCTCAGAAGGAATTTTTCACTCTTTGATTTTTTTAAAAAAATGCTAAATATTTTTTCACATTTCTTAATATAAATAAAAACATATTTAAAGCATTCTTATTGTTTATACGATTTGTTTTAACTAAGAAATTAACTTATTTCCTTTACATAAATTGCTGTAATACCTTTATACAAACGTTCCCCGATTTTTTTTTTTTCCTTCTTAGATTTTATTTTGCTTTGATAAAATATACTTTTTTCTGTTAAGAAAATGGTATATATATATAGTGAGTAGTTTTTTTTCTAAAAATGTAGCGAAATGCAAAACAATTATAAATTCAAAATAACAATAAATAATAGAATATTTTTTATGGCTGTCATAGAATCGGGTAATGTCGATGTGTATAAAATGTTTTAGGTATATTTCCAAGAGAGGAGCAAAATTTTGTGAAGTTTTAAGGGAGTACTAGGAGTGTAAAGCTCGCTGGTTTTTGATAACTTCACTTTCTGTTGCCAAGTTTAAATAGTTAATCACAAAAATACAAAATTAACAGAAAGGAGAGTTGAGTTCAATTATAATGATAACTAATAATTTTTGTTCAAGTTATGAACATTTAAAGTTGACGTCGGTCTACTCTCTTTCTATAACTTCTTGGCCTAAATGCGCTTGAATTACCGACAGTTTAATTTTTTTTCCGATTTACTAAGATTCGAGTCAGTAGAACGATGGAAATCGAGCGGTCGATTCCTAAATTCTTTACCTATCTCTGATTAGAGCTGGTTCAGAAGTTTCACTTAAATTCACTATCATCAACTAACTAACTTCCAATCCCAGTGTTAAATTCTTCGCAATTTATATGCGCATCTGATCAAATTTGTTCATTACACATCATGATCTCAATTGAATCTACATGAATTATGTTTCATTTTATTGGAAGGAATTTTGAATTCAAATTTAATCAGAAAGAAATCCAAAGAGTTATTTAAAGGGAAATCGTGATAGAGCCTAATGTCACAGGACATTATTTAATTTATTAACTAGTACATTAGTTAATAAATTATTTAATGGTACCTAACTTTGTTGGTGGGATTGCATATCTTAATATTAATTGCTTGTAATAAATGTAACTGTTCATTTCAATGATTATTTCTCGCAAATAAAGATATTTAAATGTCACCAACTATTGCTTATATACTTACAGAATGAACAATGTAAGATCCTGACTATTTATGAGCATTTTGCTTATTAATTCTCAGAAATATCTATATTATATTAAAAAATATTGAAGTACACTTCAACTAGAATTTGTTCTCCAGAAAATTCTATATTTCATTATGTATGAAGTATGTACTTCAACTGGTTGTAACCATTCCTTCATTAATTATAATGAACCCTCTAAAATTTGGAGGCGGATTTCAATTCTCTAAACACTCATGATTAAGAATTTCTTAATCTACAAAACAAATGTCTTTACTTTATAAAAAAAGGAATCTAAGTGAAAGGAATCTATGACCATTCCATAAACAAAGCTAACTGCTGTGAAAAAATCGTTCATATTCAGGCTATAAAGGAAGCTATATATTTTCTAGTAACCAAACATTCATGTTTTCCATAAGGATAGGATACATTACAAATTTTAGTCTCCTCCTGGAGATTCAGTGAAAAAGAAGTAATGAAATATTGTACAGTATGCAATATTCCCAAGTCTAAAAAATTGCTAAGAATCAAGCTATAAAATGTTTTAAAGAATTTTGAAAAATGACTGTAATAGGCTATTAAATAACCTAAAAAGAACTACATATTTACAATTTTATAAATTAATAACTGTTCATTAAATTAAGAGTTTTCCCCAGTATCGTAGGAGATTAATGTTTTCTCTAGCACAGATTCTAAAATACAGGTAGTCTCTAGGGGGGGGGGGAAACAGCAACCCAATTCTGATTATTATTATTCAAGAAATATGTTCTCACTTTTAAAAAATTCCTTATAACAACCAAATTATTATTAAATCCCCCAAAAGACCTGAAACACTATAAAATTTTTCAAAAAATATCTAAAAGTAAATAGTGGAAGAAAATAGTAAGAAAAAAAATCTACATTTCCTTAACTTAGGATCCGAATTTCTTTCAAATTAGCTCTGTCTGCAATGTGTCTTTTAAAAGATGACATTTCATCACGATTCGTTCATCAATGACATACGAGTATTTTTTTTCTTAAAAAAATTCTTGTTACTCGCTGTGATTCCATCCCAAGAAATCCGTTGGCAGGAAACGGAATAAGCTTATAACTACGTATCATTGCTTTGGAAATGAAGATGACCTTAAAGGTTGGGAACAATTTCTTTGGTTTTTGCTCTTTTGAATGGAAAAAAATATCGTCTCTGGAAGTTGTGTTTGGGCGTAGGATTTATGCGTGGACGGACTGGAATGCAGCTTCTGATTGTTGTAGTTGATCTACAAAAGTCCATTTGCATCTAAACAACATTTCAGCTCGTAGAGGATTCAAAATAAAATCCTTCATTACTGATGAATATGCTAAACTACATGACCTCTAAAGGTCTTACTCGAACTACTTTCTAGTCATTAGAACTACGAATGTCATTAAAGGATGAAAGTCTTGGTAATGAATTATAAAAAAAAAAAACGAATCATTACCGACTTGGTTTGGACTACGGCTTTTGTTTTAGCCCTTAAATTAGCTTTCGAGATTAAAAAAATAAATAAATGGTATGTTTTCCCTTGAATTTTAAGAGTATTTTTCTGTTTAACTGAAAATATGTAACAGTACAATTATAAGACCAGAAAGATGCGTAGTGTTTTGTTTAAAAATAACAAGGAATGTAACAAACATTCAGAATTTCCTCTAAATATTCGAAAGTGTGTTATTTTTTCTCACTACTTATTTTATTCGAAAATATTTAACTGTAAGTCTTTAAGAATGGATTTCATTAAAAAATTAATCTGTTGCATTTAATTGAAAAATAGGTGGAACTCTAAGAGTGAATATCAAAGAAGTTTTAATCCCAAAATAATTGTGTGAATGTTATAGTTATACATGGCTTATATAAGTTTTTGAAATCTTTTTTAATCTTTTGATTTATTGTTTAGATTGCTCATTTTCAATTTTCATTTGACACATATTGAGTAGATCTTTTCGTCCATATGTGATTTTTTTAAAAATTTCTTCTTTTACATATTGTGGGGTTTTTGCATCTTTTTTTTTTTTTTTTTTTTTTTTTTTAATTTATGGAATTTACATCTTGGTTATATCATTTTTCTGTTGGGATTATATGGTACCTGTAAAATATTATACAACCTACAATTCTGTCAAAAGTCAGACTCAGAATTTAAAAATGTTATATCTTTTTTTTTATGTTTCTTTTCTTGGTTTTCTTTATTTTTGAAGCTTTGGTTTGTACTTTTTCATGAAGTGATATTTATCTTCTTTAGCATTGTTTCAGGTGCATTGATTTTTTTTTCTTACATGCTTTTTTGCGTTTCTTTTTCTTTTCTTTTTTTTCGTTTGTTCTATCGTTTTGACAAATAAAACTTGTTGTGTTATTTTTCTTCGCACTTTATCTATAATTTTTAAAAAAACATATTGATATGTTTTCTTTGTAATTCTTTGTATTTTAATACTTGCTTCTTTACTAATTTTAGTTATTTTAAATTATTTCTTTACATTACTGAATTACTATTTTCATTATATATTTTTTAAAAAAACTACCTATTAACTTGAATTACTATTTTCATTATTATGTATATTCTAATTATATTAAAAATATAAAAAAATAATATATTTAATGTTGTAAAAGGCTTTAGACTGTTAATCTTGGTTATTTTAGAATTACAGGCCTAACTATCCCCATGAACAAATTATATTATTGAAAAGTGGTTAAATTAATCGAAAAATCTGTAAAAATTTTAATCCAATATATATCTGCAAAATTGTTCAGAATTCATCGAAGTATTTCCAGGTTCAAAATGATGCAAAGTGCTTCATTCAGAGTTCTATACAAACACACACAAATACCGTAATATCGCGTTTCAAATTTTGAATGGTGTTAATTCTAGCGTGACTGTAATCCTATTAACCGAAGATAAGCTCGTATAATGTATAATCTCTTTTGTCCAGTTGAGTTATACTATAAGTAATGCCGAAGAAGTAAGGGAGTTAGATCTCGGATTCACTTTACCTCTAAATGAAAAATGCATAGTTTAAATATTTTATTTCCTTAAAGTAAAATGGGGGAATTTTTTCTTTCTTAAAAATATGCAAACAAAATTAAGTATTTCTTTTTTACTCTTCGATCGTTAAATTTTTTTCTTCTGATTTTTTTTTTTTTTTTTTTTTTTTTTTTTTTTTTTTTTTTTTTTTTTTATTCTTCCGTGTTTTTTTCCCCCTTCTTTTTTCATTTCTTATCTTTTTATTTGCTTTTTTCCTTTCTCTTAATCTTTACCTCGCTGGCTTTTTCTCCCCTTTTTCGGGTTTAACTTTTTCTATTCTTTCTTCACTTCATTATTTTCTTCTTTCTTCATTTTTTATATTACGTTTTTCTATGTTTTTTTTTTTATTCAAAAACGTGCACTGTCGTAAATTATTTTCATTTAATTCGTTGTGATTGAAGTAGCAATTGCATTAAAAGCAGCTTTTGCTATTGAAGATGTTTTTTATAGAAATATACAAATAATTTATTATTTAATCAGATATACTGGTAACTTCTGTATAATACAAATATTTATTGCTTTGCGTTGGAAAAAAATCGCTCACGAAAAAAAAAAAAAAAAACTTCTATATTTTATTAGGTGCGAAAGAGGTTATAACAGTGCAAATCTGAAAATCCTCATTGTGTTTTGAAGATTTTTAAAAATTAAATTAACTATTTTTAGGTCGGAAAGCATTATGTTGGTGCATATTATATATACAAATAAAGAATATTTTCCATTTTTCTTCAAGTTCAAAAGTTACCGAATTTTAGCTTTAAAATAACGAATCATTCCATTTTCCTTATCTTTTCACTTTACCAAACGGAATCTACATAAAAATTTATTTCGTTCTTCAAAAGTACATCGACTGTGGAAGTTTTTGTTTTAACCATGGAAGTTTTACAATAATACAATTTTTGCTTTTAAAAATATGCAATCCACATTATTTCTTTTTACTTCTTCAATATATATATATATATATATATATATATTGCACTGCGGCATCCTTTCTATCATTTTCCATTGCTCAAATTACAGTTTTTAAACTGTAACCCAAAACATACTATATCATCTTCTCTGAATATGATTTTCAGCTGAAAACGTTCCACAAAATAATATTTAAGTTCTACCAAAACTTACGTTTATCTTTTTCCTATTGTATTGTACAAATACATATCATTTAATATCCTCAGCTCTAGTTTATAAACATTCAATCATCTTGTAAAAAGACCAAACATAAGTGATTTTCGAAATCCATTACCTCCCGATACATTTAAGAAGAAAAACATTCCAAATAGGATTTTCGTGAGTTCCGGATAATGCAAACTTCAACTGTTGATGCGTATTGAGCCGCACGTAATATCCCCGTTACGCTTTTTTACTCTCACTCAAAAAACAATAGGTTTGAGTAATGATAAGTCGAAAATAACAAAGTATTATCCCCATGTAAAACCAAAATTTTCATTATTTTTCAATAAATGCATAAATAAATCGAAAAATAACCATTACAGAAGAAATATAACGGAATTTTAATACAATACAAATCTATACGAAATTGTGATTTATTACAGCTCGACCTGGTTATTTAAAACTATTCTTTGTGTGTAACACTTGGCGTTGCAACTATAGTTCACGAGCTAACCTTCGCTCTACTTGAAATTATTAATAGTTAAGAGTTTGCACGTTAGGTAACGCGTGAAGCATCCTTTCGCGCACGTGATAACTATTCACGCACGCTTTACACTTTATTTCAATTGTTGAATAAAAATGTGTTATTTTTTTACTTAATGATGAATAGAAAATACGTTTCATGACAATGAAATACATCATGCCGAATGAAAAAGCATTTTATCACTTTAGTTCCTGTAACCATCTGTGATAATATATGTACCTAGCGTCATAAGCCGTTCATTCACCGCTGTGGCGTCACTATGGTCTCTGATCTATTTGGTGACATGATCAAAGTGTTTTTAAGAATAATAACACATATCTAAGATATTTTAGATGATTTCATATTTCTTTTGTTGATTTTTTTTTTTTGTAGATTTTATTTGTAATTGCTTAAGACTTTTGGTAGATATGTAAAAAAAAGTTTCTAGAATAACAATAATTTATCGAATGCCCTGATATAATTCAGTTTTTATCCAAGTCTTGGGATTTACGTGTTAAAAAAGAAAATAGATATGTTTCGTGTTCTTTTTCGGAATAAAAGCTCTAATAATCGAACAATTTCTGGATTACACAACGCAGAATAACTCACTCAAACTAGGAGTTTTATCTTATTCTAGTTTCAGTATCAAAGAAGTATTTGGTCATGGATCATATCTTAGACGTTATTTTGGCTAGACATCTTTTTTCCTTTTCACTTACAGCTCCTTCTAATTTCATTTATATATTTCGGTGGAGCACTAACTGCGCCGATTGAACAGGATGCTAAATTTTCGAAATAGACTCAACAACCTTTCAAAGCTGATAATTTAGAGCATACAGTTATGTATTCACCGATTGAAACACTCCAATTTCATTTCACTTTACACGTAACCGTGGTTATGAACAAGGAAAGAAAAGGGAGTGTACGATATTAAATAACCAATTCTTAAATTATAGCGTGGAAAATTTTGTTTGCTTCCCTCACATCATAATTACTCATTTTTATAATAAAATAAAATCATCACACGATTTAATTTTTCATTATTCGTTTCTTCCAACAACAGCAATCGTATTGAAAAACGCACTGAGATCCTGGCAGCATCGTGATTAAAATTATTTTAATTTGTTACGCTTTCAGCAGAGAGCGATTAATCACCGAAAAATGACCTATTTGCCAAAGAACCCATTCAAAAATGTAACAAAAGTGAAATAGAAAAAAAAGACCGAAGGTTATTAGTCAATTTTCTGCACTACTCCCAATGAAACTCTGGAAATCAACAGAGATGGCAGCAGCATCAAACATTGAAAAAAACGTTTGGTGTTCTTTGAGATCACTTATTATCATCATTTGGTCGCATCTTTTGGTTAAAATGGTTCCTTTACTACTATTTAAAATGGAGCAATCTGTAGATATGATACGTAATAACCGAGGCCGCTGCGACTGGCTCTAGTCCCTCGCTTTATAATTACAGGTTTGGAGACTATAATGAATGGGAGGATTTTGGCATGATGTATAATTATTATGCAGTCGTGTTCCCTCCCTTGAATATATTTTTATCTACTCCCCAAATGCCGGTTATATTTTTATGTACATAATCTTCACGATAGGCTCGTTTTTTATAAGTATAATCTCAGGACGATGGGATAATTTGGTTCGTTTCATTTCTGCAGAAGTGAGATAGACTTTTTGATGAGAGCAAGTATTTTTCGAATCAGAAATCTTCCAAGAAGTTAAAAGAAAGTAACGTCTCTAAAGCAATCACTTATTGTTCAGCATGTACCGATTTTGTTCGACGAGGTTGCTTAGTACGCCTAGGAAAACCAAAAAGATATTTTAAATATTAATTATATATATATATATATATATATATATATATATATATATATATATAT
>BMAW01127590.1:459790-473501 GCA_019974015.1 Nephila pilipes | reverse complement strand
TATATATATATATATATATATATATATATATATATATATATATATATATTAAAACAGAATTTTATTTCTACAAAAATCATACTATATTATTTGAACTTATTAAATTAAACTGATTGTTAGATTTGCTTAGATAAAACTTTTATTGAGAGGAAATATTTTCTTAACCACACAAAAAAAAATCTCGAGTGCCAAAATATTTATATACAATTTTCTGATTAAAAAACGTATAGAAAACAAATGCAACATTTGTGATTAAAGAGTTGCTATGCAGAAAACGAATATATTGTCTCTAAACATGTAGCATCTAAGCAATTTAATTATTACAGAATCTCAGAAACATATGTATAAAAATATTTTCATTCATTGACTTATCCTTATTCTAAAACTGCAAAGCGTTTAAATAGAAAATTGTGTTCTATATACATTACTGTCTTGGTAATTCGGCTTTTCACCTATTCAGTTGTGCCAGAAATCTGGTGTTTTTACACTTGGTGACTAGTCACAGAAAAATTAATTTATGCCTTCTACTTCAATAGAATCATTCAGACTATCAATACAACAGAATACATTTTTTGAAGTTTGAGTTATTCCGTGTGTTTGACACTTTATTTGCTTGCACAATATAAAAAATTTATACTATAATTCATAGCTCTTGCTGTGTTTTAGTGATTTTCTAATCATAATAATTTTTTTTCTATGTAGTTATGAAGTATCGTTGTGTTAGTTGCGGTTGCGATAGTGTAGTGGTTGTCGTGTCTGACAGCGAATTCTGCCGACGCAGGTTCGATTCCCGGTGGTTTCGGCTTAGGCAACTGATCATGGGTCAACTTAGCTCTTCCTCCTTCCGGGGTCGATAAATGAGTATCAGGCTCGCTTGGGACGTTAACTGGGGAATATAGCGTCGGACTAGCCATTCGGCCTGGACACTAGCTAATATTTAGTGACCTAGTTCCGAAAGCGACAGAAACGGAGATAGGCATGAGTCGTAGCACCACAGTATGTGTGCGTATGTTCCGAATCGATCAGCAAAACTTATATTTATAAGTTTGGATAGGGGTCATGATAAGGTTAAGGCTCTCACCAGCACGCCATCTCGAATTTCCGAGTGTAATGTTAATCCTATGGAATTTCCTAATTTCTTACTTTTATTTGTATACATAAAAGTGCATTCGAGAGAGTGAAAAAAAATTTTTTTTTCTTCGGGATTACTTTCTTTTTCTGACATTTGATTGTATTCTTAAAATTTTGTTAAAGATATGAAAATTCACCACTAAATTTCAAGACTGGGAATCGGATTTTTTCCCCTTAAAAAGAGGGCGGCGAGTATTATTTTTTTTCCTAGAAGGGGGCTGTAGACCAAAAAAAGTTAGGAACATATCTAAAATAAGAAGCATTATAAAAATAAGGTAAAGGTCAAAACATATGAATTTTGGACTCTTGCATTTCATTACAAAGTTTCTCTCTTTTTTTTTTTTTAATTCCGAAGTAAAAATTTTAATTATTAGTTTTTTTTTTCCCTTTTACCAAATGACATAAAGTAAAATGAGTTGGAAAAATAAGTGAAGCCTTTCTTCGTTTTCCATTTACAAGCTGAATTAATATTGTCATATGTAATTTTTTTTTTGGCATAATGTACTAAATTTGGGCTCCCGTGCGTGTGGCTTGTGCATTTTGAATAAAAAGTATGTAAGCTTTTGATTGCAGTTAGACTTTAAGAAAATTGCCTTTTTTTATAGTCTTTCTTGTTCATTTTTGTTAGTATAGTATCTAATTGCAATAAATAAATCTTTAAAATGTGGTAAAGGACAATGAAATTTGTGATACATTTTTTCTGCGAATTTCATCAAAGTTATGCCTGAAAGTAAATGGAAAATGCATATAGATTGAATTTTTTTTTTTAAATTTTTTCAATAAAGTTTAAGCTTAAACACACACACACATCTTCGTGATGTGAAAGTACTTAAGATAAATTTAACTTTTTTCTTCTCTCTCTCTCTAAAAAAAACTAGAAAAAATAAACAACGCCTGTATGGTGAATGGTCTCTTTATAGCTTCCAGTCATCAAATATTTCTGACTTGATAAAGTTGAAGAGTTTAGTTACTTTTTAAAAAAAAGCTTTCACCTTTAAAATAAATTCATTTACATGAAATAATACTTGAACCAACTACTCAGTTTATTGACTTCTTTATTATCTTTTAAAAATAATTTAAACAAGTCTTCTTATCTTTTTGACCTGTCACATTTGAAGTGGAGGAAGCGGGAGAAGCAAGAACAGTTTTGGTGCATTAATACATGTTATCTCTAATTGTTCTAAATAACTATTCTAATGATCTGCATAACTTAATGCAAAAAAAAAAAAAAAAAATTGCAAATGAAACACTTTTCACTCTTATTCGCTTAATGTTCTTGACCTCAACATTACATTTCGAAATGAATGTTGGGTGGTGGAAGGGGGAGAGGAAACTGTGCTTCGTTCAGTTACGTATTGCTATTATATTGGTATATGTATGTGTGTATGTGTGATGATGAAAACCCACGTTACCCTTTCTTTTCTGCAAAACTTTCCTTATTCTAATATTTTTATTTTACGCCCATCGTTACCAATAAACTTTCATGCGCTTATTAACTGCAGCTGTCACCTTCACTTAAAATTGCGCGCTGGGTGCAGATTATATAAACCTAATCAAATTAAAAAATCAAGCAGAATTCGGGATTCCCTGTTTTGGCATGTATAAACAATGTAAGGTGTTGATCATCTCCTCCTCCTATCTTACTATACTTTACATAGCTGAAACACTCACTCTGCTATAAGTTTGGACAATAACAACTTGAATAGCTGTTTGATTTGCTGTATGTTATTGATTCTAATTTAACAAAAAACACCAAGAAACCAAAAAATGGATTGTTGTTGGACTACGATACGATTATATCATCTTGGTATCGAACGGAGAGTTAGTAATTATTTACACACACGGAGAATATATAAGTTAAACCACAGTGTTCTTAAGGTGGAAATTTACTATTTTTTCATTTTGAAAGTTCAGATATTTCGAACAAATTATGTTTATATTCCTAGTCGCATTTTATCTGCATTTTTTTTTATTTTCTAAAAAAAAAAATGAAATTTTCAAATTTTGAATTTTATTAAAAGTTTATTATATTTTCTACAAGTTTCATTTTCAAATAAAACCCTTTTTACTAAAAAATATGGGAAATTCAATGGGATACTAACTATGTTTCTGTTAAGAACATAGTTGATGATAATAGCTCAATAACCAGCAGTTATAACTACTTTATGTTTTATTTTTCTAAAATTACCTATCATATATTCAATGCATTGTTAAAACTGTATTAATATTAATTTTATTGAGGTCTAATCTATATCATTAATACTTCTACACCGAAAACCATACTTCTCAGAAGACTTCAGTATATCATAGAAGTAATTATTATGGGAGGTCAGACGAAAAGACTTACAAGGAATTTTGACACTGAAAGTTGACATTACCACATCATACTAGGTGATTCAGAAAATAAAGCTGAGAGCAGTTTGAAAACTTGTTTTGGGTTTCTTACCTACCTTATAAGCTCTCTTTCGAATTAGTTACATATTTTAATAATTTTCTCTTGACTTCATTTATCAGTTAGACTTTTATTTTATTTTTGCTGGACCATAGGGATGACAACGTTGGCTATTTTTAACAGTCAGCGTCTATTGAAGGAAAAGCAGTATGGTATAAAAGTGCGTGTCACACAGTAAGTAAAATTGAACGGAAATGACTATTAAGAGATGAAAAGTACAATTCCATACAATAAGTACAATGAGTATAATTTCAATGAGTATTAATTTCTTTACAAAAAATTAGAGAAATAGCTTGGTTTTTCCTCGACATTGTTTTTTTATTACTTTATGTATGCTATAAAAAATTTATGATTTAAAAGCGCAATTTTCCTTTTAATTTATGGAATTAATATCTATCTACCATTGAAACGATTTCTTTATAAATAATCATACGCTATCTGGTATAAGTTATATGTTGAGTACTATTTACTATTTTTCTGATTAAATAAGTACAAAATATTTTTTAGAGTAAATCAATGGAAAATTTCTAAAACTTTTTTTTTGTATTGAAGCAGTTAAGATCTCATAATGTTAAAATAAAATTGATAATTATTTCCATAGTTCTTGTAATAAGTTATCAAAAATAGATGAATACATAAAATAGTCATTACCATGAGAAGCATAAATGGAGTTTTAAACATAAACCGAATGATGAATACACTTTTAGTGTAATTATTTAATTCATCTTAATATTTTTTATTTTAATTCCTTTCAAAATAATTTGCTAAAGAAACTTGATCATAATTATCTCTACATTTTAGTTTTTATATGAAACTGACTGAAAGAAAACAACACACTTTTTTATGGAAATTTGCATTGATAATATCCTTTATTATTTTTAATGGTATTTTGAAATAGGAGTATACGGGCAACAGACAAGTTAATGACAGCAAAATTAATTATGAAGAATGTATAAAAAAAAAGAAAAACACCCTCTATTTTCTTATTTAATACAAGAGTGTTTTGTTTTTCTGATATAGTTCATTTATCATAGACACCCATTTTTGGAGAAAATTCAGTCTCAAGTAAATTGACCTTGTATTTTGAGTAAAATTGAGAACCACATGTTAATGCTCATCCCCCCTCCATTTGCTGATACAGGTAGCACAAGAAAAAAATCGTTGGTTTCTAAATCACACAGAAAAAAAAGCCCATTTTTTTAAAATAAAATATTAAGACCTTGAGAAACTGTACCCACGACGGTGTAGATATTCAAATTAGACATATTTTACTGCTTGGAGTACTCTTTCTAACCTTTCAACCGATGAAGGGTCTCTGAAGTTCATGGGTAAGGGGTAGAGATGGGTGTATGCAGTTCTCCTCCCCTGATATTCACCCATGAAAAACGCACCTGTTCCTCATCGTCAAATGCAGATTGGTTAAGTTTTTAAGGGAGAACTGCCGTTTAGGGAGGAAGAGAAAACAGAACTTGTGAAGCCAGAATCGTTTTGACCTTTTTAGTTCTAGGCATTCTTTTCAGAAAGAACTGTTTTCAATTGTACGTTTTCGTTAAAATTATTCGTTAGTCGTTTCTTATCTTAAAGATCACGCATTCTTTTACGTATTTATGAGCAGACGATTAATAATTGCATGAGCTCTGAGATGGATAATTATTCCTCAGATGTTTAAATCCTAGTATTTTTTACTCTACTATCATTATTATTTTTAAATACTTGTGAAAAAGTTACGATTATGCATGTTATAATATCTGGCATATGTATGTGCAATTCAGCCCTCTTATCATTTTGTATCATTCAGGTTCATGTCATACTTCTTTCATTATAATGTTCGATGTTTGATACACATCCACAAAGTTTTGATGTAATTTAATAAACACAAAGAGAGAGCAGTTACAGTTTTATTGCTTTTAGTAAACTCTGATACAATATGAAAGAGAAACAGGATTTTATGACCCTTTTTTTTAGAATCAATAAAAATTAAATACATTTCAATGATATATAAACGAAATAATTTTTCCAAAGTTGCTATGGAAACAGTTTGTGGAAATACTTAATTCACTTTCAAAGCACCATTTTGTAGTGACTGATTCTAAGAAAACCATTATTTTTCCACTCTTCTGATCGGCTATAATTTGGTTTTACATGTCAATTTAAAAAGCAATTTCAAACATAAATATAGTTATTCATTTTATTTTTCAAATAACATATTTAGACAGCTTTTTCGTGTATTTTTCATGAAAATAATGCGATACAGTAACTTTCGATTATCCTACATCTTCATTCGAAAAATTTAGTTAAATGACGTCTGCTTTTCTAATCTTAAGCCAATTCTTTTATCGTTCCAGAGACATCGTTCAGATGAAAAACGCAAATAAAATAAAAATTGTAAATATTACATAAAGATCTTTTGTGCGTTAAACAAATTGCTCATATTTTAGAGATGCTTTGAATATTTCAAACTTTTGAATCAAATTTTTTTTAAAAGATTTTGTTTTCATATATTTTGCATCTTAAAAATTAAACAGGAACACATTATAAAAGTCTCAATATTTTAAATAAAGAATTTATATATAACATTGTGAAAATAAGCAATCTAATAATCCTGTTAAATGTAAATGCATTGGGATTTGCAATGCTATGAAAGATATATCAAATTTTAGTTTTCTTTTGAGAGAAGATAAACGAATCAACACATATATGTTAGTGAAATAAAATATTATTAAATCTGAAATGAATTCGTAATTGTTGTATATATATAAATATTTTTTATGCATGGATCAGTTGTTGAATATTTTAAGAAAAAATAGTTTAAAAAAACATACTTTTGTTATTGTACTAAATGTAGCAAATAATTTTTAAGCAATCTGGATGTAGATAAAAATTGTAAGGAAATGCGAGGCATGAAAACAATGCGAGAAATATAATACAATAAATATTATATCAAAAGAACATTTCAAGAACATTTACTAAAAAATTAAAATAATATAAATGTTAATTCAAAACTTGCTTCAAATTAATTCAGCCTCAGGATTTGGTTGTATCCTTTAATAAAAAAATTATTTCTTTTCTTTTGTTTTTTACTAATTAAGTGGAGTTTCGTACAAAAAATACCTCTCTTTTCAACTTTTTTAAAAAGTTTTCATCTCTATTTCCTCATAATTTCGTGTATATATTTCACAGGTATAGATTGGGAAAATTTTTTACTAGAATTTTTAATGATACAGAAGGCTTTACATTCAATAAAGGCAACAGAAGAACTGATTAATAACAAAATAGTAGAAAATCAACTATTATTTGATTCTGCAAAAAATCTTTGTAACTTTTAAGTCACGCAAAACATAGAATATTGCTTATTAGGCAACTATTTATTTTCATTTAATCAAATATAGAAGACATAAATTTCATTGATGAGAAAACATTCTCCTATCACGCGATGCAGAAAAATATTTAATAATCTCATCTGTTAATTAATCACATGAGATCTGTAGCAACACTGAAAAGCGTTTAAATAATCCAGCTTATGTTTCTCTCAGACTCCCCACTAAAATAGGACTTTTCACAAGAAATAAAAATTTTTATTTAACTAATCGATCAATTGATAGTAAAATTCAATATTAAATGTTATTTGATTATCGGTAAGAATTAAGCTTTATGCAAAATTCAAAAGTTTGCAGAACATCAGGAGTAGATGAAAAATCAGATTACAAAATTACATTTTTTACAAACATGAAAATAGTTAAAATAAAAGCACTAATAGATGCAATTTCATTCTATATCTTGTGGCAATATTTTTTCTCCTGTTAAAAATACAACTATCATGAAATAAAAGCGATACTAATGAATATGGCTGACATCTAACCTTAATATTTATAATATCAGTAATCCATTGCATTTTATTTTCTCTCAAACATAGGTTCATTCCAACAAATTAATATAATCGAGATATAGAGAATAACTGTATCTCATTCATATTCGTTCGTTCTCATAATAATTAAATTGTGATAACTATATATCTAAAAAGTAACACATTCTATTTTTTCCTTCGAAATGCCTCTTCTCAGTTAACTTGTTTCCTGAAAATGACGAAGAAACAGGATTTTGGGCATTATATTAAAATGCAAAAGGCAGAAAAGGATTTTTATCTGAGAGTTCAAGTTCATAAAAACAACAAGACAGATTTCATTTGAAAAAAGCTCTAGAACTTGGAGTGGAAGAACCTTTTGAGGGCAATAGACTGTTAAAATTCTAATAAAATTTTTAATACCTTTTATAGATGCAAGTAAATAGGGTCACATTTTCAGGAATCTTGGTAAAAATATCGTTAACAAGTGCATATTTTGCAAAAAAAAAAAAAAGTTAATGATACATATTTTAATTTTAAAAGTTCTTCAATTCAATCAGTTAAAGAGAAAAGATAGACAAGTCATATGAGTGAATAGCACCTAGTCAATTTCGAACGACATTATCTTAGCTGCAAATTAATAATTATGATAGTTCCGCCACTAAAATTCAGGTAGCATTATATTTGGTCACAAATAAAATATAAAATAAAAACAATAAAATTATTTGTTTAATTATTTATTTTTGAAAAGAAAAAAATTTATTCAGATGTTCATGTTTTTTTTTTTTTACTGTTGCATCAGAGAGAGATTAGTTACACGAAATGTAATTTTAAGGGAGTTACAAAATTATATTTTTTAATACGAAGAAAAATAAAATAATTTGAATTTTTTATTGTTATATGTATAATGCAATTTTCAATAGGTTAATACAAAATGTGTAATCATAAGTGTACAACTAAATAACTCTAATTATTTTTAAATCTTACTAAGCATAATCTAAAGTGTTTAACAACCTAAAAAAAATACTTTTTTACTTTAGAAAAATTCTCCTTTTAAGTAAAGCTCTTAAATATCTCTTATTTATTGATTCTTTACCCTAATTTTCGATTTTTTAAGTCTGTTCTCAGAGTCGGAAAGAAATTCAACAAAATCTTCATTCTGTTGTCCTCTTGTTTTAATGCATAGTTTTATTCTTAAATTTCCGATTAAAAAACATTTGTAACTATTTGTGATTCTGCACATATTTATACATTTTCACAGATAAATAATTATGATTAATCGTAATAAAAATCACCCCAGGTCTTACGCTTCAAATTCAGAAAATGCTATTGTGGAACTCCACGAAAATTAATTAACTTATGAAAACAATTGGCTCCTCAATAAAAACAACTGAATTCTAAAAAATATTGAGTCAAACTGAAGAAATGCTTGAGTTTTGGAAGATAATGAAATTTCATCAAATCTTTTAAATATTCCAGAAAACTGTTTTCTCAATAGGTGTCGAATAATTGTCACCAGTAAATTCTTCTTTTCACACAGAATAAGGCCATAATCTGAAATTCATCTGCAATTTTGTTTTATTCACGATCAATATAGCTTGATATAAAGGACTTGGAGTTCGGAAAACAATGTTCTAGAATATTTTAGCCAGGAACTCAAGCAACGTCGTGTACAAATAAATTTAACAGGAAAGAAGAGTTACGAAATCAGAAACATTTTATTGCATTGAATCTGGTTAAACACAAATTCATGTATCTACTGAAGATAAACAGGTTTAACTATTTATCAATTTTAAGGAGTGTTTAACTGAAGCCTGCTACCGTGAGATAAAAGTTTAGTTAAGTTTATATTACCATCTTTTCTTTTTAAAATATACCATACATCATTTATGAGTATTGTCCGCACAATCTAATTATTTCATTCATCATCCAATCTCGTGATTGCTTTTTTGGATACTATTTTTTCTCTTTTTTTTTTTTATATTATTACTCCAACAAACAAATTATTGAGTATATATGTTAACACTTCATATTCCACAATTCGAAAATTTTCAATTTACTCTTTTAATGCACCAGTTTATTGTATTTTTACTAATAACATTTATGCAAATTTAAATCGATTGCCCGAAACATTAACCAATTTTCAATCTTCGCTGTTGAAAAAAAATACTATTGAAGAAGTGTTTTAATAGTTTCTCACTTTAGACGTTTCCACTTAAATATATTCCTGTGAAGAATTATCTGCGAGATAGACAAAGGCGCATTTAACACGCCCTTTCACCTAAGATGAGAAAGTTTTACGAAGAATCATCCAGCAAGGCTGCGCAAAAAAAAAAAAAAAAAAAAAAAAAAAAACATCGGTCCTTTCAAACGTTGAGAAATTTCGAGCATTTGTTAAAAGTGGTAGTTCTGAATAACATCAGTTAAATCGTTATTTTTACAGAGTCCAGCAACAATCGCATAAATCGTGAGTTCAACTGACATCATAGAACGACCATTGCAACTGCTCTCATTAATTGCCTTCGACTTCATTTAGAGGAAAAAAGTTGACTTTTCTTCCGGGATTTCAAGAAAGAACGTATTTAAGGCGTATGATTATATGAAATAATGGTATTTAGAGTCCGGATATTGCGATTCCTGAGATATTGCAAAATTAAAGGAGTTCGGGAATTAGATAGTTGCTTTTAAGCCTTAAGTTACACGTTGTTGAAGCTAATTAACTGTATACCAAGATGTATTTCGACGTTAAAAGAAGTAAGGACACCTCATACGGATAAGTAACATTGCAGATTTTGATGAACATTACTAAAAAATTAATTAGATACTGAGGAGACACTTTTTTGGGTACTACTCTATATATGTTCTTAAAAGAAGAAACATAACGTTTATGTTATTTATGAAATATTTATTCAATTTATTTAAGATATCATCTACAATATGAAGAATAATATGAAACACTAGACGTCAATGTTATTATTTTTAAAATATGTCCTCATTCTAAGAGACATTTTGAGAAATTTGAAACTGTGTAAATAACTGTATCTTTTTTTACTAGAGAATTGTTTTTAATGTATATAATCTTAACCAACTATATGTATACATCTCTATGTACATTTCAAGACAAAACGTCTATAAAGGTTAAATTTTTATTTATTATTTTTTAGAATATGACGCAATTTTATACCAATTTATTTTTTTTCTCAATAATTAAATGCCATTTTAGTGAAGAGCATGAAAAATTAAAATATGAATATCACGATATATATATTCCATCTTCATATATCCTATGTTATTAAACAGAAGAAATATGAAGAAGAAAAAGAATGGTATACAGGCGCTCAGATCTCATGGTCAATACTAAAATTTGGAATATTGAATTGGACACATCTGGTTAATCGTCTTCGAACATAATTTAGAATCTGACATGTTAAGTGTCTTCTTGGCGTTCAAAGAGACAAAAGAAAACTGTATTAAAATCGTTGAAACCAGAATAAATCGAGGATGTTTAATAGGGTATTTTTGCAGGTAAATTTTAACAATTATAAGCAATTCAAATTTTTATTTATTCCTATTTTTTAAGAACTTAGTACTTCAAAAATTTTCTCCATCAACAACTTTCCAGAGTCTTATCGTAAAACATTCTAGGATGAAATATTTTACAAGTGCATAAAATTAGAACAAACACAAATCAAAATCACAATATTCATTACTAAAGCGAGAAATTTTGTAACTGAGCATTTCTGTCAATAACCTTTACTTCTCTGCGATATTATGTCATTAAAGTTACCACCGCCAAATCACAGTCTATCAAATGTACATTATGTAGCAAAAGGAACCGTAAATGGAGATGGACCATTTTTTTTTATTTCTGTATCGAAAACGTTGATAAACACTTCTAAAACCATTAAAGTTGAAGAACAGCATCTCAAGCTATATCATCCCCATCGGCAGCAGTGAAAAAAAAGAGCGACCTTGATGTTGATATCCTATCAAAGCCAGTCTGAGAGTTACTGCCTTCTACAGGTGTCCATCAATTTTAGCACAACCTTCATGAGGTACAGCGAGAATTCTCTGACAGCAGGTTTCCGCTGATGCCAAAGTTTACAAGAGAAATAAAAAAATATCGAAGAAACTGCTTGAATTAGTATAGGGGTCAGAAATCAAAACCTCAGGGAGAATCAAATCAAAAGTGTCTCGTCAAGCCAGGAATGCTTTATTGGAAAGCTGATTCCTCAACCAAGCCATCAATGGCAGACATCTTGGTTGGAGTGTCTTTACTCTGGAGGAATGGTAGTTTATGATATATCGAAAGGGAGGTATACCAGAGACGGGAAAGGAAGATAATTCGCTACCAACCAGGCCGTGGTTTTGTTTTGCTTCCTTTCGTTAACGTAACTCAAGAAAATTGCGCTTTTTTTGTGACAGCATTGAAGAGATCAAAAAAGTTTTATAATCTATTGCCTTTTACCTAGTACTACCCTCTCATTTTTTAAATATCCATCAGGCTTAAGATTAATGATTTACTTTTGCATGTACACCCAATTTTTGTTAAGGTCGTTGTTATTCTGTGCCTGACTTTTTTTTTTACTCGGTATTTTTTTATGGTGAGAAATATGTGGCAATGTACACTCGTTTTTCCAGTCTTAATTTTAGTATTAACTTGCTTGTTTTCGTGTACTCTTTCGAGTATACGCCTGATATATTAAAAAAAAAATTTAAGTAGTAAAGCGATAATATATCTTGTTGAACGTGAAATTAGACATTTTGGATTCACGAAGTCGTTTACAATTAAAATAAAAAAAAAAAAAAGAGCTATTAATAGTAGTTTTTTATTTCTTTCTTTCGAGAAGTATATAATAAACATTTGGAGAATAATGGAAGTCTTAACAACGAAAAGTGCCTATTGCTTAATTTCGTTACCTTATGAACATTCTCTTGTAATATTAAGAAACATTGCAATTATTATCAAAAGGAGTCGATTCGATGTTTTTCAAGATGCGGATTTATTTTCAAGCACTCGTGATATATTCTTAAGTACAAATAACATAAGTAAAATAAACATTATGTTCGGACATATTCGGAAAATTATTTAGTAAGAGAATATGAATACTATAAATTATCATTTATAATTGCATATATATATATATAATTTGATTACAATTAATTCTCATTTTCTTTTTATTTCATTTTATTGATATAATTGTTTAAAATTTATTAGTTGAAATCAATTAATTATGAATGCTAACTTTTTTTAATATAATAAGAAGTCATTAATTAATCAAAGCAGAACAAAATAATCACTTCACAGAACCATGATAAAATAATATATTTATTTTGAACTTTTAATAATATGCAATTAATATCGATACTCAAATTATTGCCTGTATTAAATTAAAATATGGTGTACCAGAAAGCGAATGACAGAATTCTGAAATTTTTTTGGGGAAAAAAAAAGTATAAATAAATGATAAATTATACATAGTTTTCTTATTAGCCTGTATGGCTCAAAGACGAATCGAAAATGGTAATATTTTTTATTGTGAGCAACAAAAAAAAAAAAAAGTTTAAAAGTAACCAGAGTTGGCTAAATTAAAAAAATTAATTAATTAATTAAATTTAAAATAGTGCTCTCTCACCCAGGAGTGTTACTGGCCACATTAATCTGGTTTCCCAAGTAACCACGACTTTTAATAAGATGACCATGATCCTCAGTTTAAGGACAGTATAAATTTTTAAATCACTACCCATTCTAGCTTTTAGTTTAGTTTTTATTAACGTCGATCATAAAGCAGCACGAGGGCTATTGGCGACGGACCTCGTGTCACTTGAACACGTCCAAGTGACGAGGACACCTGAGCTGGCACCCCTTCCTCTAACATCCACACCACGCCAACGGGAGGACTTTGGGCCCCAGACTAGATTTAACGGCATCAGCCCCGGCTACACGGTACAGTCTTTGCTAAGGATCGAACCACTGAATGCAAAACGCCAGCCGCCATCCACGACCTTGCCACTAGCATACCGCGGCCCCACCTAACCCAAGTTCATGGGAACCGTTGTGCAGATGCAAGCACATTTTGCTTCGCTGTTGCAGCATGCAAACTGTGCCCAGTCGAGTTTACACTGTGAACTACCCCTCTCCGAACCGGGAACTACTAATTATTTCAATTGTATATTTTCTTCTGCATAATCAATATACCTCCCTGCCTCTATACCTTTTTAAGAATGTGTAATAATAACATTGCGCCCTCAAAGGGCTAACCAGCATTCAAACCAAAACACTTATA
>BMAW01127590.1:423756-459765 GCA_019974015.1 Nephila pilipes | reverse complement strand
AGTTATTTAGAACAATTGAGATAACATGTATTAATGCACCAAAACTGTTCTTGCTTCTCCCGCTTCTCCACTTCAAATGTGACAGGCTAAAAGATAAGACTTGTTTAAATTATTTTAAAAGATAATAAAGAAGTCAATAAACTGGAGTAGTTGGTTCAAGTATTATTTCATGTAAAGAATTTATTTTAAAGGTGAAAGCTTTTTTTAAAAGTGCAACTAAACTCTTCAAATTTATCAAGTCAGAAATATTTGATGACTGGAAGCTATAAAGAGAGCAATACGTAACTGAACGAAGCACAACACATTCTAATGATCTGCATAACTTAATGCAAAAAAAAAAAAAAAAAATTCAAAAAAAAACCTTTTCAAACTTTTTTGCTTAAAGTTTTTTACCCCAACATTACATTTCGAAATGAATGTTGGGTGGGGGAAGGGGGAGAGGAAAAAAAGGGGCTCGTTTTTGGTTTGAATGCTGGTTAGCCCTTTGAGGGGCGCAATGTTATTATTACACATTCTTAAAAAGGTATAGAGGCAGGGGAGGTATATTGATTATGCAGAAGAAAATATACAATTGAAATAATTAGTAGTTCCCGGTTCGGAGAGGGGGGGGGGTGTTTTCACAGTGTAAACACGAACGGGCACAGTTTGCATGCTGCAAACGAAGCAAAATGTGTTTGCACTGCACAAACGGTTCCCATGAATGGGTTAGGTGGGGGCCGCGGTAGCCTAGTGGTCAAGGTCGTGGATAGCGGCTGGCGGTTTTCGTTCAGTCGCGGGTTCGATCCTTGGCCACCAAAGACCCGCCGTGTAGCCGGGGCTGATGCACGTTAAATCTGTTCGGGGCCCAAAGTCCTCCCGTTGGCGTGGTGTGGATGTTAGGAGAGGGGGTGCCAGCTCAGGTGTCGTCCTCGTCACTTGACCGTGGTTCAAAATTACGAGGTCCGTCGCCAATAGCCCTCGTGTTGCTTCTAGTGCGACGTTAATAAAAACTAAAACTAAAAACTAGAATGGGTTAGGTGATTTTTTAAAAAAATTTATACTGTCCCTTAAACGAGGATCAGTGGTCATCTTATTAAACAGTCGTGGTTACTTGGGAAACCAAGATAATGTGGCCAGTAACACTCCTAAAAATATATAAATTATTTTAAATTTAATTAATTAATTAATTTTTTTAATTTAGAAGCCAACTCTGGTTACTTTTAAACTTTTTTTTTGTTGCTCACAATAAAAAATATTACCATTTTCGATTCGTCTTTTGAGCTATACAGGCTAATAAGAAACTATGTATAATTTAATTACTTATTTATACTTTTTTTTCCCAAAAAAATTTCAGAATTCTGTCATTCGCTTTCTGTACACCATATTTTAATTTCTACGTTAATACAGGCAATAATTTGAGTATTTTTATCGATATTAATTGCATATTATTGTTATTCAAATAAATATATTATTTTATCATGGTTCGTGAAGTGATTATTTTAAGACTTGCTTTGATTAATTATTAATGACTTCTTATTATATTAAAAAAGTTAGCATTCATAATTAATTTATTTCAACTAATAAATTTAAACAATTATATCAATAAATGAAATAAAAAGAAATGAGAATTAATTGTAATCAAATTATATATATATATATGCAATTATAAATGATAATTTAAAATTATATATTCTCTTACTAAAATAATTTTCCGAATATGTCCGAACATAATGTTTATTTTACTTATGTTAGTTTAATGTACTTAAGAATATATCACGAGTGCTTGAAAATAAATCCGTGACCTTGAAAACATCGAATGACTCTTTGGATAATAATTGCAATGTTTCTTAATATTACAAGAGAATGTTCATAAGGTAATCAAAATGAAATTAAGCAATATAAGTAATTTTTTCGTTGTTAACATCTCCATTATTCCTCCAAATGCTTATTATATACTTTCGAAAGAAAGAAATAAAAACTACTATTAATAGTTTTTTTTTTTTAAAAAAAAAAAGTATTTTAATTGTAAACGACTTCGTGAATCAAAATGTCTAATTTCACGTTCAACAAGATATATTAAGTCAAGCTTTAATACTTAAATTTTTTTTAATATAATATGATTGTGCGTATACTTCGAAAGAGTACACGAAACAAGTAAGTTAATTACTAAAATTAAGACTGGAAAAACGAGTACATAATACATATTTCTCACCATAAAAAAATGTTCTGATTGGCAAAAAAAAAAGTCAGGCACAGAATAACGACCTAACAAAATTAAAAATACGCAAAGTAAATCATTAATCTTAAGCTCTGACGTGGGATATTTAAAAAAATGAGTAGTGGTAGTACTAGTAAAGGCAATAGATTATAAAACTTTTTGATCCTTCACGTCACAAAAGCGCAATTTTCTTGAGTTACGTTAACGAAAGGAAGCAAAAACAAAACTTCACGGCCTGGTTGGTATGCGAATTATCTTCCTTTCCCGTCTCTGGTATACCCTCCCTTTTCGATATATCATAAACCTGCTTCATTCCCTCCAGAGTAAAGACCCAACCAAGATGCTCCGCCAATAGATGGCTTGGTTGAGGAATCAAAAGCATTTCTCCACAGCATTCCTGGCTTGACGAGACACTTTGATTTGATTCTCCCCGAGGTTTTGATTGACCCCTATACTAATTCAAGCAGTTTTCTCTCGATATTTTTTATTTATTCTCTTGTAGCCCTTGGCATCAGCGGAAACCTGCTGTTCAGAGGAATTCTCGCGTTGTACCATGAAGGTTGTGCTAAAATTGATGGACACCTGTAGAAGGCAGTAATCGCCCCTAGACTGGCTTTGATAGGATATCAACATCAAGGTCAAGCCTTCTTTTTTCACTGCTGCCGATGGGGATGATAGCTTGGAGATGCTGTTCTTCAACTTTTAATGTATTTTAGAAGTGTTTATCAAGAGAATGTTTCGATACAGAAATAAAAAAAAATGGTCCATCTCCATTTGCCGGTTCCTTTTTGCTACATAATGTACATTTGATAGACTGTGATTTATGGGTGGGTAACTTTAATGACATAATATCGTGCAGAGAAGCGTTGCTGACAGAAATGCTCAGTTACAAATTCTCAGTTTTAGTACGAATATTGTGGATTTTGATTTGTGTTTGTTCTAATTTTAAGCACTTGTAAAATATTTTTAGTATCCTAGGAATGTTTTACGATAAGACTCTGGAAAGTTGTTGATGGAGAAAATTTTTGAAGTACTAAGTTCTAAAAAATAGGAATAAATAAAAATTTGAATTGCTTATAATTGTTAAAATTTACCTGCAAAAATACCCTATTAAACATCCTCGATTTATTCTGGTTTTAACGATTTTAATTACAGTTTTCTTTTGTCTCTCTTTTGAACGCTAAGAAGACACTTAAGATTTCATCAGATTCTAAATTATGTTCGAAGACGATTACAATCAGATGTGTCCAATTCAATATTCCAAATTTTAGTATTGACCATGAGATCTGAGTTTGCATGCTTCATCTTCATTTTTTCTTCATATTTCTTCTGTTTAATAACATAGGGATATATGAAGATGGAATATATATATCGTGATATCTTATATTTTTAATTTTTCATGCCTTCACTAAATGGCATTTAATTATTGAGAAAAAAAAATAGTTGGTATAAAAATTGCGTCATATTCCTAAAAAAAGTAATAACAAAATTTAAATCTTTTATAGAATGCTTGTCTTGAAATGTACATAGAGATGTATAAGATATAGTTGCTACATTATATACATTTAAAAACAATTTCTTAGTAAAAAGATACAGTTATTTACACAGTTTCAAATTTCTCAAAATGTCTCTTAGAATGAGGACATATTTTCTTAAAAATAATAACATTGACGTCTAGTGTTTACAATTTATTCTTCATATTGTAGATGATATCTTAAATAAATTGGAATAAATACTTCATAAATAACATAAACGTTATGTTTCTTCTTTTTTAAGGAACATATATATAGTACCTAAAAAGTGTCTCTCATATAAGTATCTAATTAATTTTTTGGTAATGTTCATCAAAATTCAGTAATGCTACTTATCCGTATGAGGTGTCCTTACTTCTTTTAATGAAATACATCTTGGTATACAGTTAATTAGCTTCGATATAACAAACGTGTAACTTAAGGCTTAAAAAAGCAACTACTCCAATTCCCGAACCTTTTAATTTTGCAATAACATCTCAGGAATCGCAATATCCGACTCTAAAATACTCATTATTTTCATATAATCATACGCCTTAAATACGCCCTTTTGAAATCCCGGAAGAAAAAAGTCAACTTTTTCCCCCTCTAAAATGAAGTCGAAGGCAATTAATGAGAGCAGTTGCAAATGGTCAGATGTTCTAAGGATGTCAGTTGGAACCTCACGATTTTTATGCGATTGTTGCTGGACTCGTAAAATAACGATTTAACTGATGTTATTCAGGAACTGGGTCATCTTTAACAAATGGTACCGGGAAATTTTAATTTTCTCAACGTTTGAAAGGAATCGATGTTTTTTTTTTTTTTTTTTTTTTTTTTTTGCGCAGCTCTTGCTGGATGATTCTTCGTAAAACTTTCTCATCTTAGGCGGGAAAGGGCGTGATGTTTAAATGCGCCTTTTGTCCATCTCGCAGATAATTCTTCACAGGAATATATTTGGGTGGAAACGTCTAAAGTGAGAAATCTATTAAAACACTTCTTAATAGTATTTTTTTCACAGCGAAGATTGAAATTGTAAGTTAATGTTTCGGCAATCGATTTAAATTTGCATAAATGTTATTAGTAAAATACAATAAACGGTGCATTAAAGAGTAAATTGAAAATTTTCGAATTGTGGAATATGAAGTAAGCAAAACAATATATATACTCAATAATTTGTTTGTTGGAGTAATATAAAAAAAAAGAGAAAAATAGTAACTAAAAGCAATCACGAGATTGATGATGCTAGACGAAATAATTAGATTTCAGTGGACAATACTCATAAATGATGTATGGTATTTTAAAAAAGAAAACATGGTATGAACTTAACTAAACTTTATCTCACGGTAGCAGGCTTCAGTTAAATTAATTCCTTAAAATTGATTTTAAATAGTTAAACCTGTTTATCTTCAGTAGATACATGAATTTGTACGAATCAGATATTCAATGCAATAAAATGTTTCTGATTTCTGTAACTCTTCTTTCCTGTTAAATTTATTTGTACACGACGTTGCTTTCTGAGTTCCTGTCAAAATATTCTAGAACATTGTTTTCCGAACTCCAAGTCCTTTATATCAGTTATATTGGATCGTGAAATAAAACAAAATTGCAGATGAATTTCCTAGGATTATGGCCTTATTCTGTGTGAAAAGAAGAATTTACCAGACAATTATCTGACACCTATTGAGAAAACAGTTTTCTTGGAATATTTAAAAGATTTGATGAAATTTCCATTATCTTCCAAACCTTTTAAGCATTTTCTAATAATGACTAATATTTTTTTAGAATTCAGTTGTTTTTATTGAGGAGCTAATTGTTTTCATAAGTTAATTAATTTTCGTGGAGTTCCAATAGCATTTTCTGAATTTGAAGCGTAAGACCTTGGGGTGATTTTTATTACGATTAATCATAATATTTATCTGTGAAAAATGTATAAATATGTGCAGAATCACAAATAATACAAATGTTTTTTAATCGGAAATTTAAGAATAAAAACTATGCATTAAAAACGTTATAAGAGGACAACAGAATGAAGATTTTGTTGAATTCCTTTCCGACTCTGAGAACAGACTTAAAAATCACTGAAAATTAGGGTAAAGAATCAATAAATAAGAGGGATATTTAAGAGCTTTAAAATTTTAAAGTGAGAATTTTTCTAAAGTAAAAAAAGTATTTTTTTAGGTTGTTAAACACTTTAGATTATGCTTAAAAACAAGATTTAAAATAATTAGAGCATTTAGTTGTACACTTATGATTACACATTTTGTATTAACCTATTGAAAATGCATTAAGTACATATAAATAATTAAAAATTCAAATTATTTTATTTTTCCTTCTGTAGCTAAAAATATAATTTTGTAATCCCCTAAAATTACATGTGTAACTAATCTCTCTCTTATGCAACAGTAAAAAAAAAAAAAACATGTAGCCATCTGAATAAATTTTTTCTTTTCAAAAAATAAATAATTAAACAAATAATTTTTATTGTTTTACTTTTATTTGTTTTATTTGTGACCAAATATAATGCTACCCGAATTTTAGGTATGAATCATCATAATTATTAATTTGCAGCTAAGATAATGTCGTTCGAAATTGACTAGGGTGCTAATTAACTTTACCATATGACTTGTTCATCTTTCTCTTTAACTGATTGGAATTGAAGAACTTTAAAATTAAAATATGTAATATTAACTTTTTTTTTTTTTTTTTTTTTTTTTTTTTGCAAAATAACGCGTAATTTGTTAATTATATTTTACTAAGATTCCTGAAATGTGACCCTATTTACTTCTGTATCTATAAAAGGTATTGTACCCTTATTAGAATTTTAAATAGTCTATTGCCCCTTTCGTTAAAAAGGTTCTTCCACTCCAGTTCTAGAGCTTTTTCTAAATGAAATCTGTCTCGTGTTTTTGTTGTTTTTAAGGAACTTTGAACTCTCAGATAAAATCCTTTCGCCTTGCATTTTAATATTTTGAATATCTAAAATCCTGTTTCTTCGTCATTTTCAGGAAACAAGTTAACTGAGAAGAGGTACATTTCGAAGGAAAAAATAGAATGTGTTACTTTTTAGATATATATTATCAAGAATTTTTTTTTATAATTATTATGAGAACGAACGAATATGAATGAGATACAGTTATTCTTAATAATATCTCGATTATATTAATTTGTTGGAATGAACCTATGTTTGAGAGAAAAATAAAATGCAATGGATTACTGATATTATATAAATATTAAGGTTAGATGTCAGCCATATTCATTAGTATCGCTTTATTTCATGATAGTTGTATTTTTAACAGGAGAAAAATATTGCCAATAAGATATAATAACTGCGAAATTCGTATCTATTACTGTGCTTTTATTTAACTATTTTCATGTTTGTAAAAATGTAATTTTGTAATCGATTTTTCATTCACTTCCTGATGTTCTAAACTTTTGAATTTTGTACAGCTTTAATTTACCGATAATCAAATAACATTTTAATATTTTCGAGATTTTACTATCAATTGATCGATTAGTTAAATAAAATTTTTATTTCTTGTGAAAAAGTCCTATTTTAGTGGGGAGTCTGAGAGAAACATAAGCTGTGGAAATTATCATTTAAACGCTTTTCGCGTTGCTACAGATCTCATGATTAATTAACAGACGATTATTACCATTTTTCTGCATCGCGTGATAGGAGAATGTTTTCTCATCACGAAATTTGTTTCGTCTTCTATATTTGATTAAATGAAAATAAATAGTTGCCTAATAAGCAATATTCTATGTTTTGCGTGACTTAAAGTTAATAAAGATTTTTGCAGAACTAAATAATAGTTGATTTTCTCTGAAATATTTTGTTATTAATCAGTTCTCTGTTGCCTTTATTGAATGTAAAGCTCTCTGTATCATTAAAAATTTAAATAAAAATTCTTCCCCAATCTATACCTGTGAAATATATACACGAAATTATGGAGGAAATATATTTGAAAACTTTTTAAAAAAGTTGAAAAAGTATTTTTTGTACGAAACTCACTTTAATTAGTGTACTAAAAAGAAAGAAATAATTTTTTTATTAAAAGGATACAAATCAAAACAAATCCTGAGGCTGAATTAATCTAAGCAAATTAGAATTTTAATAACATTTATAATATTTTAATTTTTAGTAAATGTTCTGAAATGTTCTTTGATATAATATTTATTGTGGCTTATTTCGCATTGTTTTTTCAGCGCCTCGCATTCTTACAATTTTTATCTGGCATCCAGATTTGCATTAAAAATTATTTGCTACATTTTAGTACAATAACAAAAGCATGTTTTTTTTAAACTATTTTTTTCTTAAAATAATTCAACAAGTTCGATCCATGCATAAAATATTTATATATATACAAATAAATTACGAATTCATTTCAGATTTAATAATATTTTATTTCAATAACATATATGTGTTGATTCGTTTATCTTCTCTCAAAAATGAAACTAAAATTTGATATTTTCATAGCATTGCAGTCCCACGTATTTACATTAACAGATTATTAGATTGCTTATTTTCACAATGTTATATAAATTTTTATTTAAAATATTATACATGACTTTTATAATAAAAATTCTGTTTAATTTTTAAGATGCAAAATATATGAAAAACAAAATTTTTAAAAAAATTAGATTCAAAGTTTGAAATATTCCAAGCATCTCTAAAATATTTACAGAGCAATTTTTGTTTAACGCACAAAAGACTTTATGTAATATTTACAATTTTTTATTTTATTTGCGTTTTTCATCTGAACGATGTTCTGGAACGATAAAGCAATTGGCTTAAGATTAGTTTTTTGAAAGCAGACGTCATTTAACTAAAATTTTCGAATGAAGATGTAGGATAATCGAAAGTTACTGTATTTCCCATTATTTTCCATGAAAAATACACGAAAAGCTGTCTAAATATGCTTAATATTTGAAAAATAAATGAATAACTATATTTTATGTTTGAAATTGCTTTTAAATTGACATGTGAAACTAAAATTACGGCCGATCAGAAGAGTGGAAAATAATGGTTTTCTGTAACTGAAGTCACTACAAAATGTAGTGCTTTGAAAAGTGAATTGGGCATTTCACAAACTGCTTCATAGCAACTTTGGAAAATTATTTCGTTTTATATATCATTGAAATGTATTTAATTTTATCTTTTGGATTCTAAAAAAGGGTCATAAAATCTCTGTTTCTCTTTTCATAGTTGTATCAGAGTTTGCTAAAAGCAATAAAACTGTAACTGCTCTCTTGTGTTTCTTATTAAATTACATCAAAACTTTGTGATGTGCATCGTAAACACTGAACATTATAATGAAAGAAGTATGACATGAACCTGAATGATACAAAATGATAAGAGTGGCTGAATTAAAATAAACTACGTATGCCAGATATTATAGCACATGCATAATCGTAAATTTTTCACAAGTATTTAAAAATAATAATGATAGTAATATAAAAATACTAGGGATTTAAACATCTGGAGGGGGGAATAATTCATTCATCTCAGAGCTCATGCAATTATTAATCGTCTGCTCATAAATACGTAAAAGAATGCGTGATCTTTAAGATAAGAAACGACTAACGAATAATTTTAAACGAAAACGTACAATTGAAAAAAAAAAAAAAAACAGTTCTTTCGAAAGAATGCCTAGAAACTAAAAAGGTCAAACGATTCTGGCTTCACAAGTTCTGTTTTCTCTCTCTTCCTCCCCTAAACGTGTCTCCCCTTAAAAAAACTTAACCACCTGCATTTGACGATGAGGAACAGGTGCGTTTTTCATGGGTGAATATCAGGGGGAGGAGAACTGCATACACCCATCTCTACCCCTACCCATGAACTTTCAGAGACCTCTTCATCGGTTGAAAGGTTATAGAAAGAGTACTTCAAGCAGTAAAATACGTCTAATTTGAATATATTTTCCACACCGTCGTGGGTACAGCTCTCAAGGTCTTAATACTTTATTTTAAAAAAAAATGCAATTTTTTTTTCTGTGTGATTTAGAAACCAACGATTTTTTTTCTTTGGTGCTACCTGTATTTCCGCAAATGGAGGGGGGGATGAGCATTAACATGCCGTGGTTCTCACCTACTCAAAATACAAGGTCAATTTACTTGAGACTGAATTTTCCAAAAAATGGGTGTCTATGATAAATGAACGTGAGTATATCAGAAAACAAAACACTCTTGTGTTTAAATAAGAAAATAGAGGGTGTTTTCTTTTTTTTTTATACATTCTTCATAATTAATTTTGGTTGTCATTAACTTTGTTCGTTGCCCGTATACTCCTATTTCTAAATACCATTAAAAATAATAAAGGATATTATCAATGCAAATTTCCATAAAAAGTGTACATTTTCTTTCAGTCAGTTTCATAAAAACTTTTTTAAATGTAGAGATAATTATGATCGCCTTTACAACTATTTTGAAAGGAATTAAAATAAAAATATTAAGATGAATTAAATAATTACAATTAAAAAGTGTATTCATCATTCTAAAATATTTATGCTTAAACTCCTCATTTATGCTTCTCATGGTAATGACTATTTTATGCATTCATCTATTTTTGATAACTTATTACAAGAACTATGGAAATAATTATCAATTTTATTTAACATTATGAGATTCCTAACTGTTTCAATACAAAAAAAGTTTTAGAAATTTTCCATTGATTGTTTCAAAATATTTTGTACTTATTTAATCAGAAAAATAGTTCTTAAATAGTACTTCAACATATAACTTATACCAGATAGCAGTATGATTACTTATAAAGAAATCGTTTTCAATGGTAGACAGATATTAATTCCATAAATTAAAAGGAAAATTGCGTATTTTTAAATCATAAATTTTTATAGCATGTTATAAAGTAATAAAAACAGAATGTCGAGGAAAACCAAGCTATTTCTCTAATTTTTGTAAAGAAATTAATACTCATTGAAATTATACTCATTGTACTTATTGTATGGAATTGTACTTTTCATCTCTAATAGTCATTTCCTGGGTTCAATTTTAATTACTGTGTGACACGCACTTTTATACCATACTAGCTTTTCCTTCAATAGAGACGCTGACTGTTGCAAAAAAAATAGCCAACGTTGTCATCCTTATGGTCCAGCAAAAATAAAAATAAAAAAGTCTAACTGATAAATGGACAAGAGAAAATTATTAAAATATGTAACTAATTCGAAAGAGCTATAAGGTAGGTAAGAAACCCAAACAAGTTTTCAAAACCAGTTCTCAGCTTTATTTTCTGAATCACCTAGTATGATGTGGTAATGTCAACTTTCAGTGTCAAAATTCCTTTGTAAGCCTTGCTTCTTTCGTTCGACCTCTCCCATAATAATTACTTATGATATACTGAAGTCTTCTGAGAAGTATGGTTTTCGGTGTAGAAGTATTAATGATATAGATTAGAATTCAAGCTTGCTAAAAATTAATATTAATACAGGCTTTTAATGCATTGAATATATATGATAGGTAATTTTGTGAAAAATAAAACATAAAGTAAGAAAATCTGCTGTTTATTGAGCTATTGAATAATAACTATGTTCTTAACAGAACATAGTTAGTATCCCATTGAATTTGTTATTTTTTGAGTAAAAAGGGTTTTATTTGAAAAATGAAAACTTGTAGAAAATATAATAAACTTTTAATAAAATTCTCAAAATTTGAAAATTTCATTTCTTTTTTAAATAGGAAAATAAATGCGATAAAATGCGACTAGGAAATATGTTACAATTTGTTCGGAAATATCTGAACTTTCAAAAGCGAAAAATAGGGTAAATTTCAATTTTAAGAAATTCACTGTGTTATAGGTTTAACTTATATATCTCTCCGTGTGTGTAAAATAATTACCAACTCTCCGTTCGATACCAAGATGATATAATCGTATCGTAGTCCAACAACAACAATCCATTTTTTGGTTTCTTGGTGTTTTCGTTAAATTAGAATCAATAACATACAGCAAATCAAACAGCTTTTTATTCAAGTTGTTATTGTCCAAACTTATAGCAGAGTGGAGTGTTTCACATGTAAAGTAGTAAGACAGATTAGAGGAGTGAGAGCGATCAACACCTTACATTGGCTTATACATGCCAAAACAGGGAATCCCCGGAATTCTGCTGATTTTTTAATTTGATTAGGTTTATGATAATCTGCACCCAGCGCGCAATTTTACTAAGTGAAGGTGACAGCTGCAGTTAATAAGCGCATGAAAGTTTATTGGTAAATTTAGATGGGCGTAAAAATAAAATATTAGAATAAGGGAAAGTTTTGCAGAAAAGAAAGTAGTAACGTGGGTTTTCATCACTCACATACACACATATATACCAATATAATGTATTATTTGTAAGAGTGTTTATTAAAATTCCCTTTAATTTTACACATTTTTAAATAAAAAGTGTAAGAAACATTTATTTGGTAATTAGGTAAACATAAATAAATAACTTTTTGTTGTTCACTTTTAACGAACTCTTTTCTATGAGTTAATAAATACATCATTTGATCAATGATCCATAACAGTAAAATGGCAAGGACTATTACAAAATTTTATACCATACGAATTATCCTCAAATTAGGGAAACAAAACCTGTTAACCCAGCATTTTCCCGAGAAAAACAAAGCTTGCTGATGCGAATAATCATAAAATTATGTTCCAATTCACATTAGCTGGCTTGTTAGATATAAATTAAGTTAAAACTTTATCATTATGTAAAAGAAAGTGAACTGTTATTCAGCAACAATGTTGAGAAGAAATTGTAGACATCTATTAAAAATAAGGGAAAGAAAGAAAAAGGGGAAAAAAAAAAAAAAAAAATCAAATTATATTTTACGAAATAGTCTAGCGATTTAGAACAAACAATATTCTTAAAGTAAAAAAAGTGGGATATTAAATGTAGAAGACGATTATATTAATTTATACGGAAAGAAGTGGAACAAAAACATCATAACACAAACAAAAAAATTTATAATAAAATTGCATTAAAAACTTATAATTTTGAACTTGAAATTTTTTTTTTGCTTGATATTACAATTGATTAATAATTTTTTTAACTTAAGAATGCCCTACCTAAGAGAGAATTAATAAAACGTGTCAAACGGGGGGGGGAGGTCATTGTTTATAGACTTTATTTCTTCCTAAACTGCTTATTATTATTTTTGCAGGATCCAATACTCTGTAAAAACTTTGCATCAGTATTGGCATCAATATTTAACATATTTTTAATAATTTTAAAGAAGTAGATTCGATTCACACGAATAAATACTATTGATGGATCCTTGTATTCAAATTGGATTTTAAAATGACTTCATATTTAAATATTTTTATATGCATAGCAAAAAAAAATCTTAAATTCAATATTAAATTTCACTCAGTTGAAAAATATTCAAGATATTCAATATGGCCTTCCCACTTATTTATTCAGGGAAAAAAGTGAAATAATTTAAAAAAAAAAAAAATTCAAAATTTTAAATTGCATTTGAGTGCTAAATACATATATTTTTCCGATTGAGAGAAATGAACACAGTGTGTGATTTCTGAAGTTTATTTGTTGGAATTCTTTTTTTCTTCTTCTTATCTTTGCAACCCTTCAATGCTTTGTAAATATTTCAAAAATTTCATAAATGTTACCTACTTTTTTAAAACTCAAATAGTCATCTGAAGAATTCGATGCTATCGAATAGTTTTAGCTTTTAAAATACATGTAGTCAGTTAAAGCATTCAAGAAGATATAGATTTAAATTTCTTGTTGATACATTTTTTGAATAATAATAATAATAACTTGTTTGCTATTTTCATTGAAAAACCTTTAAGGTATAAGATGATATCTGGTTGCTGATGATATCGTACCATATAAAAGGAACACAAAAATGGTTTTGAAATCCGTGAATCAAATTTATCATGCTTATCCAAACAATAAATTGCTTCCCTACATATAAAATATTATTATTATTTTCCTTCCGTTCATTTAAATTGAATATGTAGTAAAAAAATTGTATAATTAAATACTCATATTTGATTTGTATGTTCTAGCTTTTCTATTCTGTTCATTTTGCTGTATCTCTATCTACTCTGTACACTTTAACCTCTTAAATTAAGTAACTTGAGCTTACTTCTCTTATTTTGGGCTTCTGCTTTAAAAATTAGAATACAGGCCACTAAAAATAAGAAAAGACATCCTTATTATTATTATTAAAACAATATCATAAGGAATGCATTATGTTTTCACATATAATTTTATATGTGTAAGGAATATAAGAAGAATTAGCTAATTAGAATTTAAATTCTCAACGATTGAATTAAATGCTTAAAATAGAAAAAGAAAAAAAAATTGGAACTTTAAAAACAAAGATTATCAAAGAATGAATTAAATGTCAAATTTTTGCAAGCAAAAAAAATTATAAAAAATTTAGAAATTCTTCAAAAATATTTCTTAATCGTATAAAAATATTATAAAAAATATCTGGAATTTTACGAATAAATATTATCGAAAAAAAAATTATTTAAACGTCAAATTTTTGCTAGCAAATAAATAAATAAGAATTTACAAAATTCTTCAAAAATATGCAAAAATAAATAACTGAAAAAAATATCATACCATTTTTTCGTTATTTTTAAGGTATAAGTAAAATTTCACTTTGATATTTTGTTGTAACTGTTCCTCCTTTAATAATGTGAGTCCTGTGTTAAATACATTAACAACTTCTTCAAATATTCTAACCATATTTATAAATGATTCCCAAATTTTAAAATCTTGATAGGCATTTCTGTTCTGACAACTGTTACTCTTCTAGATGTGATTATATCCTGAAGAAATCTATTCTTATAAATGGCAATTTTTCCTGTTTTTTCATTGTACTAGTTAAGTCACAAAAACAAATATTTTGTCACTCAACTTTGTTGATTAACTAAAAGATGTTCTCAAGAGTTTCTGGATTAACTAAGAGATGGCGCTGTGTGCTTTACGCACATCAATCAGTAGATCTCATCTCTACGGTAACGATAGCATCCAAGGTCTTTTACCTCACTATAGTTTCATCACGACCTTGGTGATCCAAATTGGGATCTCGATAGAAAAGAAAATGAAACTTCATAATAAATATACGCCCTCTTTGATGATACCAAATAAACAAGCCAACAAATCCCTCACTATGTACTTTATCTTTACAACTGCCTTCGGTATTTTTTTAGATCGGATGAGGTTTTTTCTATTTTTTCCCCCTCCTCAATAAAAATGTAAAAAATCTTGATCCTTATGTAACAAATACTGGTTTTGCGATTTTTTTCCAAAGGGGTGATCTAGGAATTATTAAATGTAAAATTGTTGATAACAAGTCGTGAGAGCAAGGTGACAAACAGGAAACTAACTAATCTTGATAACATTCCTTTTCAGATGTAATAATAATTATGTTTTTAAATTCTTAAAATACCTAACTCTAAAGTTTAGATTGGGATGAAAGACTTAAATTCAAAACATTCATAGCATTTTCATATCTCTGAAAATGACTGTAACTTAAATTTCTTATATTTTGTAATTTTTAAATTAATGTATTGATATTGTGGCACACATTTATTATTCATTTAAAAAATGATTTCAATCACGTGATAAACACACTTATTATTTGAATATTTTTTCTTCTTGTGCGAATTTGAGTTCAATAAAAGTACTGAATTCTTTATAAGAGATAAAAGCCCTCATTGTTTCATATTTCGATAAAATTTCACTTGCTTAGATTTTGAAACTTATAAGAGTTAAGTCTTATTTAAATTATTGAACGCATTGCAATGAAGGTTATTTGATATTGTTTAGTTGAAAATATATTGGTTTGAATGTTAAGAAGGAATTGTACTTTTAAAAATTTTAAATCTTTTAATTTCAATTTTTAAAAGTTCAAAATCATTTTATGCATTACTAATGGAAATGAAGTTTCAGTTGCTTTCTGGTTACATGTCTTCATATTTTAAATATTTTTTTACAAATAATAGTAATAATTCTATTTGCATTTTTTTTTCAAAGAAATTTTTGTATTATATCAAATTACTAGAAAATTTGCGAAATGTATAATTAGGTGTCTCTGATTACTGAAAATATATCTCGATGAATTTAATAATCGTCTGATATAATTTTATTTTTTGTAGCATTATAATTTCATTCAAAGTCCGTTTAGAGTTTTTAGTTTAAGGAAAAAATTATTCAGAAAAAATACAAAAGTTTGAAATTATTTGAATAGTTGAAGTGTTCAAAGCAAATTTTTTTTTATTTGTTTATTATGCACTTATATAGGAGTAAAATATCTTATCTGAATGAATAATTTCATTATATAGTCACATGAACTTAAAAAATCAGTAATTTCAAGGATATTGATGAAAAAGAATTGGTAATCACTGAATGATAAAAGAGAATGATTGATTCCTTAATTCTTTGCTATTATATGAAAGAGGTTAGGTGGAGTTAACAGGATATAGCACGCATATAAAAATTTATTACATTTTAAAAAGGCTTAGAGTAATAATTTTTATTTTTCAATTACAATTATCAAATACATAATTCTTAGATTATCGATTATTTTCAATTACAATTACGAATATTCTGCTCTGTTTATGTCAATTGAATAAATATATTACCCGGAATCGAAAATATGTTATTTGCACATTAAACTCTTAAATATATTATAACCTCTAGTGGCAAGTTACAGAAATAACCACAAAAAGTTTTTATGATATTATCGTCAAAAGTTATTGTGCTATAATAAAAAGCGATAATTAGTACACACACATATTTTAATGATAATATAATAATGAATAATATACTATCTGTTACAAATTTCATTAAATTCTCAGGTGTTCGATTCGGTTTATTTAGTTTTTTTATCAAATGATCCATCTTTAAAAAAAGATTAACATATAAATCCAGATATGCTATCAGTTATTTGGGTAATGCTACTACAATATGGTCATAAAAGACAGTATGTTATAAATAAATATAAATTTTCTTATTGTTATTTTGTTGATGCAACTCGAACGTGATTATTAAAGGAAGAGATTGCGTTAAAAATAAACATTAATTTCTACTGGAACATAATACTAAAAAGGTGTAAGGGCTGAACTGCGAATAAACATTAATTACACAATAGATCTTTTCATAATTCAACCTTATAAGTTTCGCGAATGCGAAGAATAACATCGTAAAAGCTCATGTACCGTAAAGACGGAGAATGTCAGATGGTATGTTTAGTTCAATGTGCTGCTCTAGTGCAACATTAATCAGATGCTCTCCTGGAGATATTTGAATTCCCAAAATTCCATCCGACCAAGCCCCCCAATTCTATTTGAGCAACACCCTTCCTTCGGCGACTTATTGTCCACCAATAAACAACACTTTTTTTTCTTCCGCCATTCAACTAGTTTAGATTGTTCTGTTTTCGCAGTCTGCTAAAGAATAGAGCTCTTAACCTTTGAGACCTTGGGTGGAAAACCGAGAGAAACGAGTCGCCACTAGAGGAACCCTTTCTTCTTCCAAGACTTGTTCTCCGTTCGTCAAGGAGCGGTCACTGTCCTGCCCAGGATATGTATTAATGGGTGGGTCAAAATTTCAGAATTACCCTCTGCTGATATTTCATTCGGAGATTTTATTGTTATTATCCTTAGTGGAATTTTCTTTTCTGTTTTTTTTTTCTTTTTTTCTTTTTTTCCTGTCATTCTTCAAGCTATCTGTCACTTCCTGCAAATGACAATTTATCACTAGTTTGGAAGCAGACACAGAGAAGTTGTTAAAGATATCTCGACTGGTAATAGCTGGGAAGACATTTCTAAACTCTTTTAAGACACGCTTAAGCTTACTTATGGAGTTCCTGCCCATTTTATTTATGGTCTTTTTACGGGTTGACATTGATAGGGACGCTTAACGCCGAGTTCTTTTTCTTTTCATTGCTAATTTATTGTATGATGATTTTGAGGCTTATGAGGAATGAGTACTTAAGTGATGAGGCTATCAGTGTAATGTAATTTTTTTCCCCATTGCGCTCTTGTTTTTTTTAATTCAGTCGTTTTTGCCGGAGATTACTTTTTCCTTCATATGATGCTTGGATTTTTGGATTGTTGTGTGCAAGCAATGGTTGTATTCAAAGCGATTCATAAGCGATACGTTTGAGCAAAAGTTGGCTGTGTTATTCTTCGTAATCGATCATAACACATATATTTCTGCAAATTATTCTTCAAGATAATATTTGTGTGTATACATTGTAAAAAGGTATCTGATGGGTGAAAATGAATGCAAATGTAAATATTGTTTTTAAAAAATCATGTTGACAAATCTGATAGGATAAAGCTGCATAATGGTGAGGGGAAAAAAAGGTTTAAACAGGTTTAACAGGAGGTTTAAACTCCTTGGAAGTAGATGTTTTCGATTCCCTTTTAAGAATTATGTGTTTACCTTTATCCAAAGCTCTGAAGCATTTATAGTAATTCACGCTCATTTTGTTAAACGTGAAAAATAATTTTTAACGAAAGAGGAGAGCATATTATAAGCTGTAATTTTAAATTATTTTTAGGACACATTTTTGTAAAGAAAAGATATGATTAATTTTCCTTTGTGAATTATTTTAAATATTTGTAATGTTGCATATTTTCCAAGTAACTAGAAGTATTAATATTCATATTTTTCTCAGGATTCGTTCAAAGTTTGAAAAAGGATTAGGCACAGGAGTGAGAAAACTGGAGCATCTTGTCTCGTAAAACATGTGAATTGTTTAGTTAGAAATAGGGGGAAAGCAGAAGTTATAATTTTAGAATAGAAGTTATTATTACACACAAGTTGTTTTTAGCAAATAAAACATTAAAAAATAATTTAAATCATCCCATATTCAATAATTAACTCACCAATAAACAAAAAGATTCCAAGGCGTTGACTTTAAATTCAAAGGGTGGCAATATTGGTCTTTCTAAAATATTTTCCAGAATTAACACATTTCTTCTTTCGATTGAATTTTAAGTGTCTGTTTTATAATGTATGTATCTCTGTTTATTCGTTATTCTCAAGCATTTGTTAAGTTCCTTTTGGTCACTCTCTTGCATGACATATAAGAAAGGGCTCACTAAAATTTCTAGAAACTTAATTAAGATAAAAGAAAGTCAGAACTAAGAATTAAGTATTCAGTAATTTTTATAATCGGTTATACCATATATTTCCATCTTTAAAATACTTATTTTGTCAGAAACTGGCGTAACCCATTTAGTACCATATTTATATTAATTTATTGTTAGAATTTTTTTTAAAAAAAAAAATTGCTGATTATGTAGATCTTTGTAGGAATTTTTACTTACTCTTAAACTCTCAATCATGTACCTGTCTTAGGCAATGTATAACTATTTCATAAATCACGACCTTGTTGCGAAAGGACTTGTCTTCTGTTCAAGTTACAATTACAAAAAAACACGTAAGTAGGGCTGCTTACTTATATCATACATGTCAGCGAAATTTCTTACGTAATTATTAATTTGTTTTTGCCAGGGCGTTTTCTGAAATCATCCTTCAGGGTCATGGTACAGCCCTAACAGTAACATAGAACTCTATATCGCACCACACTTCTCTTTTAATTCTATTTCTGCTTATTTCAGTCCACCTTTGACCGATAAATTTTCTTTTAACCTGGAATTAAACCAGTAAATAAAGCGAAATAACTACCTGACCAAGGGGTTGGAATAATTTTTTTCTCTTTTTTTTATGTGAGAGTCAGCCCAAATATAATAGAAATAAATGCTCTGTGAGACAGTAAAAGTTATTGAATTCCTCCTTCTAAGCTGTGTAAAATGTAATTATCTTATTCTAAAATTAGTCTTGCGGGTGATAAACATGGTCTATTTCAGTTCCCTTTCAAGCACTAAGAGGCTTATTTTGGCTTCTTTATTGCACCCCAAACCCTGGTTAAATGGCTGGTCACATATAATACATTTAATAGATATTATAGAACATTTCCTGGTATAAATTAAATTTTCGCTGTCTTTATCGTTTCCAGTTTGTTTAAGTGTAGTAAAATTTAATTGCCTTTCTTCTAAGAAGGAAATTTTTCAGTTGAATTGTACTAAGCAAAAGATAACAATGCACTGAAACCTGTAATTGAATTGATGTTAGGCAAAGGATAATAGTACTCAAGGAATTCTACGACTTTCACATTTCTTTAAAGCAGATATAAAATGTAAAAGTAAGATAAAACTGGCGCCAGTTCTCGACAACTTGCACCATCTAATGTATTATTGTGCTTTACTATTCTAGTAATTTATTATATCTGACAGTTTTATAAAAACAAACGTTTTTAGTTAATTTTCTAAATAGTGGATCCTATGTGAATTATTGTTACGCAGGTGAAAAGTGTACTAAAGGAATTCAACAATTTTCATGCATTTTAAATGTAGATAGAATTATGGAGCCAGCTCTGAACAACTTATGAACTCTAGTAGCTCTTATTGTATGTACTATTAATAGAATTACACTGAACCATTTTAAGGTCTAATGCTTTGAAAAGTTTTCGTCGAACTGAAAAGGCTAACAGGATGTATTCATGGAGATAAACACGTACTGAAAAGGATAATATGATAGATTTAACTTTAAGATATACTCGTAAGTTCGAAAGATCAGCGTACTGAAAATGTTAATTTGACTACAAGATACAGTTTAATGCATCTTATTGTCAAATATCGGCTCAACAATGCACAGAAAAGTGCATTGTTTATTAGGTCACTTTATTTTTCTGTTAGTAGTGTTGCGCTGATGTATTATGATTATTTTATTTAATTGGTGAATGTAACTGGATGCAAGCAATTAAATCATTATACATGTCTTAAAAAAAATTGTTCTTCTCGTTCTTCGGATACTCGTTCAAACTCGAATAGTTTTCGCTCAAGTAAATTTGTTTTGTTTGGTTTGATTAACGTCATACTAGAAGCAATACGAGGGTATTTGCGACGGACCTCGTAATTTTCAACCTCGGTCAAGTGACGACAAGTAAATTTATAAGCATTTTTCTTTCAATTTTAATGAATTTTACATTTAAAAAGTAGTAAAAGCTGTCAGAACTTTTCTTTTCAAATTTGAAAAAATGATTTTTGTTATTGGGTTGTTTTTTTAAACTGTGTGATCCCTTTGTTGTTACATCAACTCACTGGAACATAATATAGTATGGAAATTTACATTTTATTTAAGAAAAAGCTTAATTTTGTACTGTTAAGTTAGCTTGAATACATTAGAGGTTTTGCTCGAGCAGTTTTAAGAAAGTATGAATCAAAGAATAAGGTAAAAACAATTCTTTAACATTGAACAAGAACGGATAAGAACAGTTTATCTAAAAGAATTGAAATTCATATCTCTAACCTTCACAACTCTAGAGCAGAGGCTTGTGATGAAAATACAAAGCATAATTTTATTGGCTCTTTATATTTTAGACATTTTTTTTATCTTCTACACATTCACACACACACACATATATATATATATGTGTGTGTGTGTGTGTGTATATACATATATATATATATGTGTGTGTGTGTGTGTTTAAAATTATTATAGAAGCAAGAATCAAATAAACTTTTAAAATTACAAAGAAAACTTACAAATAATTTTTTTCATTATAGAAAATGTATGAGGGAAATGAAATTTTTTTAATGCAAAATTCTAGAACAATAGAAAAATGAAAAAAATTACACAACAAAACAATTAAGAAAGAGATCAAATATCCGAAAGAATACTGAGCAAATGCAAATAATTATAAGTTGGAATTCAAATCATGAATAAGTAGGAACTGAGGGTGGAAAATCGATGAGAAAAGGAGAGGAAAACAAAAATGAAATAAAGCATTTATAAACTCTGAATCTGGTTAAAAACAGATTAACTAGTTAAAGATGTTTTGAAAGCCTAAAATTCCTTTCAAAAAAATGTTATAAACCAACATGGAAAATCCATAAAAACAAAAAAAAAAAAAAAAAAAAAAAAAAAAAAACCTCGCACACTGCGATAGTAAAAAATTTTTGAGAGACAAAGAGATAAACGAGATCTGCATCCAATGAAAACATAAAAAGAACTGCCGAAAAATTAATAAACCAGATGAAAATGATTGACAAACTTACATGAGACAACCAACATAGCAACAGTAATGAACTATTCAAACCCTTACAAAACAAGATTTTCCCGTGCAAGCCAATACCGGAAATGTGGCAGTGCCCTCTATCAGAGAAAAAGAGTACTAATGCAGAAGAATTTTAAAACATTAAAACAATATTATCTTGAATGAAAATATTGAATCGACTGCAACTGAAAAAACTACAGACGTTATTTTCTAATTCGTGTTTTATTTTTGGGAGTATATATGAAAAGTAAAATTAATTTCCGTCTCCGACTGTCTTAACAATGAAAGCACAGACAGTCGTATTTTCTTTTTCTGTAGTTTGACTAAAGTGTTGGTAGTGAGAGCTGGAAACCATTTGAACGAGCGGCACGACCTTGTCTTCAGTCCTGTGTCAGCTTAAAGAGTGTAATTGTTCTCGTGGACCTGAATACTTGAGTTAACCGTTGTACCTAGACCTTTGCTCTTGACTGATATACTCTGTAAGAGCAACAGCTATTTTTTCAGACAACCGGTTGAGAAGGCCGCCGCCTATTTTGTACCCTGAAAAGCTTGAAAGAATTTCAACTAGCCGAATTAAAATTACGAAAGGGAATTTTCGATTCCCCGCTGTGCTAAAAAAATAATGTCTCTTCTTGCTTTCATTGTCTGTGCTTCGAGAAAAATTTCATGCTGAAAAGAAGAAAAAGATGCGTGATAAAAAAAAAAAGTTGAGGCCAACCGTACTTGTCACTTATTTCGTGACAAGAACATATGGATGTACGCTTGCCACTCAAAATATGACATCAGCAGAGGAATGAAACTTCACACACATGATACTTTTACGAGTAAAAGCTAGTTGTGTATCCGGGATCCATGTTGCGCATTACAGAATTCAGCATAAACAGTTCACTTAAAGTTTTCTATTCATTAGTTTTATCACGATTACGACAGATTTTGTACTATAAAATTAATTTATGCAATATTTAGCTTTTAAATTTGAAAAAGCATTCTATCATTATGCATAAAACAATTTTGTGAAAGGGTACTAGGGCATCCGAGGAATTCTAGAACATTAAATCTAAGACTCCTTGTTTTTGTGATATATATCTTTGCAAATTTTTAGTAGAGCTTAGAACTTTAGACTGCCTAATAATGATATTTCAATCTTTTTATCGATCTTTAAAAATAATTTTTTCGTCATAAAGAATTTTCTCCCCTCTCATTTAAATATGGACAAGTTTTACGAGATATAGTTGCAATCAGGTACCATTTTTAAAAATAATATTCCATAAATAGGCAAAATATTTTACTCGTCGTATAGAATTGTATACACAAAATATAGTGAATCTACTTTTTTGATGATATTACTGTATATTTTCCTTGAAAAAAATAATAGAACTTCGTAATTTTGGAAATTTAAATTCTTTTTTCCTTTTTCATATACAAAATTATTTCTTAAAAATTAGGTATTATATAGAGAAAAATATTTTGGGATCACTATATGCACAAGTACCTTATATTGAAGCATAAAATATATGGAACACACATCTTAATGTATAATAGTTTTCTTTAAAATGGTACCTAAATGCAAATATATATCTCAAAACATGTCCATATACAAATGAGAGGCGGGGGGGGGGATCTTTACGACGAAAAAATTGCTTTTATAGTGCTATAGAAAGATTGAAATATCATTTTTAGACACACACAAAAAATCTAATCTCTACTTATAATTTGCAACGATATAATCACAAAAACGAGGAGTTTCAGATTTAATGTTCCATAATTCCTCAGACGTCCTGGTACCCTTATAGCTTATCTGTATTAAAATCGATGAACATGAAAAAAATTTTCAATCCAACTTTGTCAGAAATCTTAAGCAGTTTTTTTTATGTGTTGTAAAATATACTTGTATTTTTATTTATGTTAAAAGCGATACAATAGAATACGAAGCTTGGTTTAAGTCTGAATTCATTTAAGTGATATTGTACTCTCCTCCTCCCTCAAAATAATTTACTGGAGAAAGTTCTTATTTATTTGGATTCAGCATTGCGTAACATTATGATGAAGTTAAATCTTCATTGACGTTTTTGTTGGTAAAATATTTATGCAAATTTTACTATTTTTCGGTTTAAAATAAAAAGGAGGGGGGAGTAGTATTTATAGTAAGAGAATTCTCAAACGAGGGGCAGTCAATGACCCTTTCAGAAATGAACTGTTTAATTAGGTGAATATTTTAAATATTTAAAATACACGAAGATTTCGGGACTTATAAATGACTTTGAGCCTCTGTGAAAAAGAAAGTTCTGAACTCTTACGATTCTAATATCTTTTGGGCATAGATATACTTATTATATACCTTTTTACAACGTTTTTCTGAATTTCACTTGGTGTGTGTGTCATCAAATTTTCAATCGTTAATTTAACCAACTTCCCATCAAGCTAGAGCTTTGAAATTTTGGGAATCTTTCGTACTCGTCAAACAATGCAATATTTAGACATTTGCGACAAGTTTTAACTAATATTTCAATAATTTTAATAAGTCAAAATAATCTTTCCCCTCGGCACTTTTAAGATTGAGGAAAAAATTTCTTTCCCCCTCTGGGAACACCGGGAACTCCCCATACGCCACATGAGGTATCGTAAAACTCACAAAGGGGAGATAGTAAGGGTTGCTGACTTTCAGTCAGTAATCATTCGCAAGAAAGAAAGATTCCAATATTTGGAGCCGTGTCTTATCACAATAATTTTTTCTGAATTCTGGTTCCCCTTTTTTTTTAATAGAATGACTTACAAACTTTCAAATGCATGTTTTGATTTTATGAGTATTATGAATTTTTTAATACACTCACAAATGTCTCTTTTTAAGTAAATTTTAAAGTTAAAAATAACTAACAGTTTTAAATAATATTTCAATAATTTTCTTTAATAAACTTTGCCATCATATAAAAACGTTGCTTTTAAAAATGTTGGTTTTTATCTCGAATTATTTTATTTTGAAAGCTTTCTTCTCTGGAAATGTGTGTTTTTATGTTATAACATAAAATTCAAATTATCTAAAAAGTGTTTAGATTCCATATTTTGAAATTGTTTCTGATATTGTTATTTGCGTGAAATGTATTATTAATGTTTCCTATATTTGTTGCTAGTTTAAATAATGTGTACTATTAGAACGAATTTTATTCTCCATTGTTGATATCTAAGAGTACTAAAGTATCAGAAAAAAGTAAGATTTTTACGCTGAACTTTTTTAAAAAACTAATTAATTTTAATTTTTACAAAAATGCTGTGATGTTTAATATACTCTTTAATAAAGTGATAAAGGTGTTTATATTAATTTAATGTTTTTCTAGTATTTTTAGTAATTAGGTTTCAATATGGCTCAACATTTTTGGAAAGAATTAAATTTTTCTGTGAAATAAAAATTATGTTTTTAAACAATTTTGCACAGACGTGTGTGTGTAATATAGTTTCTATCAAATATTTTTTAAGAAAATTTTTTGTCTGGACTAAAAAAAACCCAATACGAAAGAAAAAAAAAAAAAAAAAAAAAAAAAAAAAAAAAGGGGGTTTTGAAATATTTAAATAAAAAATTTTTTTTTTTTTTTTTTTTTTTAATTTCTACAACGTTTGAAGGTGCAAATGAAGACATTCTGAGCAATGTCTTTTAAATGAAATCTAGTCGTATGACGCTGAAGTACCATTGAATCCTCGCATCCGGGTCTTTTAATGGATAGAGTCCGCACCTTTTTTTTGCTTATATTTTTCAACATCTTTCTCCTTTTCTTTCATTTGTGGTGGGCTAGCATCGTAGGAGGGTCCTATGAAGATGCTAAAGGTTGCTGAGGCTAAAGGTAAAACTACCTTCTCAAAAACTCAACTACTTCGGCTATATTGTTCGCAGACATGTTTTCAGGGTTGGTTATCTTTATAGAACACTACACCACACCAACGCCAACTACATGAGTCATTGGACATACGCCTAGCAAAACAAAGATTCTTGTTCCAGACTCTTGGTAATTTGTTTTAATAACAAAAAGGATTTGTATAATCTATAAATTAGATGCAAGAAACAAAAGGAGTAGGAAGTTAGAGAACATTAATGAGATTGGTAGTGTTTTAAGGTAGAAACGATAATAATTTTATTTAAAAATGTTCTTTTAACATTTCTCTTAAATTTTCGCTACTGAAGGTAGAAAACTGTTGTTGTGTATATTTACAAGATTTTAGTTTTTTAAAGGCTTTCATATAATTGATAATCATATGATGAAACAAAAACTCTGTTTCGAATAATTTCGAATAATGTTTAATTTAGTTTCATGATACAATTTTCCTCGGTAAATAACATTTCTTAAATTTCATAATTATCACAGTTATAATACATGTTTTTAAATTATTCTATCTTGTGCAAACTGCATTATAAAATTATTCCACTTTTATATTTTTATTACATTTACACTCATCATCTATTCTGATAATTATATTTGTTTGAAGTTGCGAATAATACTTGTGAAATAAGGTTTTAATATTATCTGGTGTAATTAGCTTTTAATAAAGTGTAAATATTTCCAGTTTTAAATTAATTTTTAAATTTTATGAAAAGTCGAGATTCCGTTAAATGGTGTTATATTTCTTCATTTTTTTCTTTGGCTCTTTCTATTATATTATTTTTGTTTAAAGCTTCAGTCAATTCATATTGTAATGTAATAATTAAAAATTGATAGTTAGCTATTTTTTTTAAAAAAAATTTCAAAGTATTTTAATTATTCTAAATTAAGATGATACACTTTTTCTGCTGTAGCGAAACTTCTCAACAAAATTTATACTTTTCTCCGAAACTTAATTTTCATCGTGGCGCCATCTGTCTATAAGACTCAATACTATTTCAGTATGGTTTCATTGCAATAAGGAAATAAATATCAATCAGTATTACGGTTGAATAATATAAAGAGTTTGTTCCTGTTCAAATTCTTTTTGATACATATTATAGAACAAAGTTATTCAATATTTTAAAAAAGTTTCATTTTTGAAGTTGATGTCTAGATATTATTACTCAGAATCAAAGTTTCACCATAGCTTAGATCTAAGATTTATTTTGGAAAGCTATTAAGTGATGAAACACACATACACTTACTTAGTATTAAAAAAAGTTAAATTAAAAAATTGTTTTCATAAAATAAAGTTACGATCATATCATTTTTTTTTGTTTTTTTTTTGTATGTATATGATATGTGAAATATAGAAGTAGAACTGAAAAACATAAATTGTCAAATCTTTATTATGCATAAATAAAAGTTTTAAATAAGGAAGAAAAACACACAACACGTGCGATTCTAAAGTAGTAGTTTACTCTAATTCAAAGTTGTTTTCAAACTACATTTCCTTTAAAAATAAAGCTTCTATTAAACCTTACAACTAATGTTAATATGTTTGCAAATGAATATTTTTGAAAGAAATTATAATATCTTATTTAAAAAATAAGTTTTTTTTACATTAAAAGAAATCACAGACATTGAAATTGTATTTAAAAAATACTAAATGTCCATTGTGCTAGAAAATATTAAAAATTATAGTGGCTTTTCATATCACTACAATTAAAGAACTGTAATAAAATTTTATTGTCACGAACGACTGTATAACTTATTTTAAAAGAACTATTTCAGTCATATTACAAAGAAATGATCTTTTATAGTGGCGCAACCAGAGGGGGTGCAAAGGAACATGTGCAACCCTCCCCCCCAAGATTTTCTCTCGAAAATGAAATATTTCAGGGGATTATTCTTTTATTATACAAAAATAATTTTTTTAAATTTTAAAAATGCGTATTTTTTCTCCTCATGCTTAAATATTTTCATCACGAAGAGAAAAAAAAAAAAAAAAAAAGGACTTCATCTAATCCAATTCCTGAATAAAATGAAAGTATTTGATGACTCTTAAAGAGTGCCCGTGGATCAGTGTTTGTAAACAGGGAGAGATGGAAGGGGTGAATCCCTATAGAAAATGCTCTCCTCACCACCCGATAAAAAATTTAAAATTTTATTCTCATTGTATCTTAATTATTTTTTGGGTGATCTTTATTTTTGCAATTTTTGTAACCTGATAAAATCATATCATTGCTTGGAACAGTTTTCAATAGGAGAATTAAGACTGATGTAGGTCATTCTTTACTTTTTACCAAGAGGTAATTCTAAACTACAAAATTGTTTTTCTTTTCTTAGCAGAGATGATACTCATTCCTCTCCTCGCCCCCCAAAAAATTTAATTTCTGGGTGAGCCACCTATCTTTCGATATGGGCCTTTTCCCTTTCTCGCTTAAATTAAATTGAAATATTTAATTCATTATAAGTATTATGAAAACTCATGTTATATTTTATGTTAATTTCTTAAGAAAATGCTTTAATCAAATTTCGGAATTTGGAACTATTTTATTGTTATCATCGCTCAGGTCTAATATATTAAGGGATTTCTACATTTATGTTGAAAAATATTCCGTTACATATAGTTTTTATCTTTTTTCAACACGTAATCAGGATATTCTCACTGTTTGTTAACGGTAACGGATTATTTAACTTTGCTCCATTTGATTTCTGTCACTGCAAGTCTCTTTTATGAAACACACAAAAATTAATTTCGCGAGCATGCGAAATCGGACATGTCTGGTCTTAGCATGAGCAATTTATTTAATTGTTATTAATGCTCCGTTGTCAAGTGAATCATGTTTCTTCAAGGAAGTTGCAAGCCCAACGACAGCTGTAAGATGCACGCTAAAGACTCCAATGGCATCTTCTAAATGTACGATCGCCGGGTGGCCTCAAGGTTACTGGAATAGTTGCCAAATGAAATTCCGTAATTTATTAGTTTACTTAAGCCAACAAAAATTCAAAATTGCAATCTCTCGTATTTAAACATCGTAGTATGAAAGATCTTTTTTTTTCTTTTTTAAATTAAAAAATGACTCACTAATCAATTGAGAAGTGAAAACTGAAGATTTTAAAACATTGATTCACTGAATTCTATGTTCGGATTTATTTGTCTTGAAGAATTTTGAAGGAATTAAAAAAAAAAAAAAAAAAAAAAAAAATTTGTAAATTATTTATAGTTAAGAAATTTAATTTCTAGTATCTCGAAGTAGAAAACAACGCGTGCTTTTATTTACATTTGGAGTTATCTTAATATATTGTTTTAAAATAGCATACGTCATTGAAAAAAATTATTCCTCTTAGAATTTTCTTTCATTGAAAATACTTATATTTCGTCACGAAATTCTTGTGGCAACATTCATTAGTCACGAAATTAAAGCCAAATATTTTCATTTTAAAAGGATAACCATTTGAGAATAATTCATTATCAAAATATTAAACATGAAAGTGTGTGAAAAACAACTTTCGTTTCTTTCTCAAATTTTTAAAGTGGAAAATGTCATAAATATTTACAATATTGATATTTTTTCTATACTGAAGTAAAGTATGTGACATATAAAAAAGAATCACATCTCTAAAAATAAGTAAATGCTTTGAAGTCATATTTCTTCATTAACGCGATACTTTAAATAAGATATCAAAAGTAAATCTGTTCTAACATACCAGTCTCTCCAAATTTTAAATTATTATTCAGTACCATACTAACACGTACACATGTTTAATCATAACTTATCATTATGAATAACTCCTATACTTTGAATCATCGCTTTCTCAATTAAAAAAACACTATCGATTTAATTAACTTTAAAAGTCACCATTACGACTAATTTAAGGTATTTTTCTTCCTCACCGAGAACACATAGTAATTTTTCATCTATAACCAAATAACATTTCATGTATTTTTAATGAAAGGAAACGAATATAAAAACTGCAAATATCTGTTTAATAATATCTAATTTGCAACAATGTATTTCAAAAGATAAGGATCATGATATTCACTTTATAAGTCTTTTTTTAAATTTTATTTATTTTTTTTTATATACTTATCAGTTCACGATCAAAGAGAAGAATCATTTCATATTGCAGATGATCGACAAGTAGTGTCAGTGCGTCTCGAATGCACCTGCTTTGCTTTAGGCCTAAGTGCTTGTTCGATTCAAACGTAGTTTTAATTCGACGTTCACCAAGATGTACCCCCTCCCCCTTTACCGTCTACATTCTCATTCTTTTCACTTAATTTTTTTTTTTTTTTAGTTCGTTGCTGAGGTTTTTGACCCTGAATAACTTCATCACCCCTAACGAATATAACGTGCCTTTCTTTTTCACTTCATGTAAATAAGGCTGCGAAAGAACTACGATTTTTTTTTTGTTTTGAATTTTATAAAAAAGTTATTTATGAGTAGCGAAATTTTTCGGTACGAGAGCTTATTAATTTAAATGTTTGGAATTTCATTATTTATTTATTTTGTTCCTTTACGTATCATTATCATTATGAAAGTCGTTAATCAAAATTTTTTTAAATATTGTAATAAGAGCTAGATATATAAAAATGAAATAATGCAATAAAAAAAAAGTTTGTTCAAGCCTTTATACTAAGAATGTTAGTTCATTGTGAAATCTTCGTTTAACTGAAAAACAGAATTAGAAATAAATGTGTAAAATGTCGTAAACTTAAGAAATTGAGTAATAAATTGTATATAATTAATAAAAACATAACATATAAAATTCCTTTTCTAAAAACACAATGAAATATTTTTTTTATCCGCTGGCTGCGAGTTTTTTTCATTCTAATTAACCTAATTATTCAGTATTTATGGAATTTGTCATATAACGTGTGTGTGTCGTCATACAGTGAATTGATCTTTAATGTCTTTAAATCAATGATAATTAAGAAGAAATATTGAGAAAATGTTTGTAAGCTATCTGTAAGTGTCTTTATATACAAACAACACCAACAAAATGATATATAACAAACCTGTGTATATTCTTAAATTAAATTCTTCTTTTAAAAAATTTCCTTCGAGACAGTAATTTAACTCGGAGAGACTCCCCTTTTCTTTCCTTTAATTTCTGAGAATTCTGAGAATTAATCAAATTTTTCTTCTTTTATGCGTGAGAAATGGGGGAGGGAGGTGGTGAGAGCAACCATTATTGAAATATAAATATCAGATGTTTCCGGGTTTAATGATCAATTGTGTAACCCGTCAAAAAAGAATACAAAATTATTAAATTTTCTTTAAGAGACTAACAAAGGAAATAATGAAGATGTCTTTTCGGATGAGAATTAAGTGTTCGAAAAAGCCAATTCTTCTGTTTGCTTTTCACATGAAAGTTCATTTTATTTGAAATCCATGAGAGAAATATCCTAGATTATATACCTAAAAGTCGGCCATTAAGAACAATGATTCTTTAAAAAAACTTATTATTATTATATATTCACTTATTGTGTTGTAAATTAAAGTTAAATTGTTTTTCACATCAATTTTTTTTAAATCTAATTGAAAAACAAGTGTTCCATACCTGGAAAAGGAAGAACGAGGGGGGGGGGGAGAAGAAACAGGAAATTATTACATGTATATTTAAAACAACTGTCAAGTTTTAGCGCGTGCGAAGTATTAATTTAAAAAACTGGTTACTTCATAAATTCTGGTTATGTGTGGGAATATTTTGCATATAGCAAAATAAAGTAATCTTTGGAGATTTAATGAATTTATGACCATCATTCCAGAAGAGAGTAGTGATTATACACTATTACGTTCTAAGAATTAATTCAAAAGAGTTCAATGTTCGAGCTACAGCGACAATCTTTCTCTATTTTTTTTTTTATCTGCGTGGAAAATTTAGCTAGAGTTCAGACTTTTTTCTTAATGCTTTTTTCTGATTAATGATCATTATTACATATATTGATCTGTAGACGAACTCTTATGTGAAGAAAAAGCGTATATGATACTTTTGTGTTTGAGATGGTAGAAGGGGGAAAAAGGCATTAAATTTATCGTAAAAACTTCAGGGTCAAGCAAGAGGTCAGCAGTGTTTGAAAATGCTTCGACTTCCGTGACAAAAGTGACCTAAATAAACACATGACCACTTTTCAACACTCTTATGACATTGTTGTCCGAAAATAAAAAGTAGTGTATTTTCATCTGAGATTAGAAGAACATGGGAAAACACCACACCGTCCCTTTTAGATCTCGGATAAGAATTTTTTTTATATTACTTGCAGTTTTCCTTTTTCCTCCCCCCCCCCCCCCCCTTTTTTTTTTTGAGATTGCATGAATACTTACAACTGCAATTTTGGGTGGTGGGTAAACTTTTGACCTACCTCACTTTGGTCTTCTTTCGTGCCCTTTTCATGTATTTTTAAAAAAGTAAACTAAAATCTAATTTATATCCGTTTGATGTTTAACTAACGTAATGATACTTATTATTTTTAAACCCCTCGTGCCTTATTTAACTTGTTTACAATATATCATTTTAATAGGTTATAGAAATTAAATTATAGAGATTATAGCATAGATAGAAAGAGAAAATACTATTACACCCAAAAGGCTACTAATGATTTTCGAGCGTATATTTACCACACAAATTTTGTACAAAATTATAGTTCACTGTCAAATTTGTCATTAATTTTAGTTTTTATCACCTTGAAACTATTACAACGATATCTTGAATTTTAGATATATCGTGCGCATACGAAATCTATTTGTAGACAAAATTATTTGCTTTTTATTAGTAGTTTATGATGGTCAGTTCCCGCAGTAGTTTCCCTATCTGTGTAAAGTTAAAAACAACCAAATTCAAGGGAATTTTTTTTTAAATTTTTTTTTAATAATTACACATTTTTTGTGTGCAATTATTGCATTATTATTATTTTTTTATGAGAGCATTATTAAAAATTTTAACTATTTTTTTTTTTAAATTCATATGTTATGACACGTGAAAAGTTTCAAAACGATGATAATGAATGTACATTTTAATCCATCAAAAATTTTTAATAACTTTTACAACGAAATCTCTCCTCGAAAAATAATGGCAATGCAATAAATGCATACAAAAATAGGAACGATAAGTCAATTTTTTAAAAACGTTCAATGATCTTGGTGCTTTTTAACATTACAGTTTTGCAAAAAGGCTGCGTGAAGTGACCGCCTTAAAATCTTAATGCCTGTTATAAACAGCTTTTGTATTATTAATATTGCTAGTTTAGAATCAGGTAACTCAGGCAATTTATTGATGAAAAGGAAAAAATAGAGAGAAGTAAGTATTCATGAGAAGTAAAAATCATACTCTTCATAAAATAATTTACCTTGGACTTAAGTAATATAAATTTCCAAACTTAAATGTTACACATTTATAGAGAGGTAACTTCGATTTTTCAGCGCCCACGAATAAATATTATTTAAAATCGACATGAAACAGAAGACTGACTTATGCTTTGCTGCCTTTTCATGTTATTAAAAACTCGTTTATATAAGTCATGACGTATGACAAGAAAATAATTTTTATTAAGAAAAATATTTTATTTTAAACTTATTAATTTAAGGAGTGAAAAAATATGAGTAACAATAATAACAGGGTTCAATAACATCAAGTTTCTTTCATTTTTATAATAATCCTTCCAAAAAAACTTCAGCACTTTTCTTCTTATTTCCTGCGTGGCCGAGGTCGCTGAGTGGTCAAGGTCACGAGCTCGAAGCCGACGTTGCTTTATTCAGGTTCGAGTCTTGTTGTCATTAAAGACCTATTGTATAGCGGGGGCTTATGTACGTTACATTTGTGGAGGGTCAAAGTCCTCACGTGTTGGCGTGGTGTGGAAGTTAAGAGAGAAGGGCTTTGGAAGTCCTCAGGTGTCATCATTGTTAATTTAAGGAGACTCAAAATTACGAGGTCCGCCTACAATAGCCCTCGTGTTGTTTCTAAGTGTAACGTTAATAAATAATCGATCAATTTTAAATTATTTTGAGAACTTACCCTTTTCTTAAAATAATTTACCGAAGGTTTTTGGTAACCGATTTTTTATGCTGTTAAAAGCATTAACTTCCACATCAGAATATAAACGTGGAAGCGGTAGCCGTGTGGTCATGGTCTCAAGCTCACTGCTGGCGTTACTTCTGTCGAGATGTGGAATCGAATTGGGATACCACTATAGGCCCATTGTGTAGATGGGCTGATGCACGTTAAATCTGTCGAGGCTCCATTACCTCATGTTGGCAGGGTGTGGAGGCTTGTCGAGAGAGGTGCTATCTCAAGTATAGTCCTCGTCACTTGACTGAGGTTCAAAATAACGAGTCCGTCTCCAATCTTGTTTCTTCTCAGTGCAATGGTAATAAACATCCAGTTACATATCTGCGAACTGAAGCGAAAAGTTGTTTTCAGATCGGAAGTGAAGCGGGTGGAAGAAGGAGATAGAAAATAGTTGACGCTTTGTTCGAGCTCAAGTAAGATGTCCATAATATATATAAGTTCTTCATCCTGTAATAATTAAGATGTCTAAAAAGAGATACCCGAGTTGAATTTATTTAATTCTAAACTATGATGAGCGCGTTGTCTATGTACGTAGTATTTCCTGCACAGTTTTATCTGGTGAAAGTCGTCAATAAATTAAATCAAGTGTGGATAGCTTCCTCAACAGTGCTCAACCATCGAATGCCGGATTAATTGCTTGATAACGTCACACTTAGAAGCATCACGAGGAACTCGTAATTTTGAAACTCGTGCAAGTGAAGAGGACGACACCTGAGCTGGTACTTCCCTCACCATTCCAACGGAAGGACTTGGCCCTCGACAGATTTAACGTACATCAGGAATGCTGGATTAAAGAGTGCTTACAGTATATATTTTGTAAGTTCAGGGAGACATAAAAACACAAAATAATTTTTTTATACGTATAATCTTTTTTAATTAATAAAATATCTATTTTCAAACAAGAGGTTATACAGAAAGTTCTAGAATTTAAATGGGAAGTTTGTATAAATTTAACGAGATGGGAAAAAACAATATTCGTTAAAATTAATGATTATTCTAAAAATATAGAAGAGATAAAAAACATACTTCGAATTAAACAAAAGAAGCGTTAAAATTTTAATAAAATTTTGCAAATCTAAATATATTCAAATATCAAGATATACGAGGGGGTATCGTTAAGTTTTAATTTTACTGAGAAATAACCGAGATATCTGGATAAAAATTATTCTGCATATTAATTGACCCTTATGTACATAATGCTGAAATTAGTTATTAATGTTGGTTTATTTGGTCTCAGGAAGCCGTAGATTTAAGTAAACCCCTCAATGGCGAAGATAAGAGTTCAGTCTTCTGAGTTCTACAATGTTGGCCTTCGAAAAGTCAAGAAACGTGTAACTATGGATTATGATTACGTATTGAATTCTGGAGAACAATAAATAAAATTAAGTTTCTATCTCGATTATTTTTAGTTATTTTCAAAACTTTACGATACTCGGAATAATAATGAGAACCTTACGATACTGCGGGTTTCTTCAATCTAAGGCTCCCAGAAGCCAGACAAATCAACATTATTAGCTGTAATTTACAACATGATGTACATAAGGATCAATTAATATGCTGAATAAATTTTACTCATATATAGTTTTTTGTAATAATTAAAACTTTTTTTACGATACTACCTCATAAGTACACGTTACTTTAAAGCCCAGTTGATAGGAATGCAGCAGAAAGCGACCGGTCAACATTCTTCAGACCCACTGGTCTTGGGTTCGAAAAATACACGCTATCATCCCAAGGTCACCAAACTTTCTTCCTCTCCACGGGGTGGAAAACATCCCCCTATTCTTCGGAGAAAACGTCCTACGCCGAAATGAGAAAAGTCACCATCTGCACTCTACGATCTGGGAACTTATGAGTTCTGGTTTCGTAAAAAAGATTCCTACTCTACCTCTCTTTTGCTCCTTCTTCAGGCGTGCAAGGACTTTTGATTCCCCCCCCCCTAATTTCTCACATTCGTAGTATAAATTTGTTTCTACAAATCGGAACACCATGGCATATTTATCCCATGATATATAAAATAGACGGGAAAAATGTATAAATGTCTGCACTTAGCAAGATGTCTTGACATCATTTGAAAAACGGTTAATCCAAATCTCACAAAAAGAGAGCCTTGTTAAAAACGTGAGTTAAGCGGACAAACAAATTAGCAAACCAAGCGTTAACAGGGCCATTCTATGTACATTAAAAAATCAATTTGCTTACATTTCTTATGACATAGGCTGTTCCATATGTAAATATAGAATTAAAAAAATCTAAAATTCTCATG
>BMAW01127590.1:351972-423731 GCA_019974015.1 Nephila pilipes | reverse complement strand
ATAACCCCACATATTTTAAGTTTATTTTGAAATCTATTTATCTAAAAGACATGGCCTTCAAACCTTCCATATGGCTTTCTCGAAGAATGAAATGGTACCCTTCAAAGTTATTCTGCTTTTGCAGGTTCTGCAAGCCGATGCATTCGTATCCTATACATTACCACGTTAGTGTGAATCTAGAGTCCTTGAATTGCACCAACGAGGTCTGATCCTTGCAGTATTCTCAGTTCGCGATTCATCTTCATCTGAAATTTGGAAGTGTTACAGTGGGTGATAATGTCCTAATCGGTGCACATATAATAGGGAGTGGAATGAGGCTCAACAATTCCTATAAGTCTCAATTGAAGACAGCTGGAGTTTACTTATTAAAGTTATCCTTATAAAGCTTATCTCGCTGTTGAGATTATTAAGCTGTTACTTCAAAAACTGTCATTGTATTGAGATAAAGAGCGTGTGTTTACTTCATTGATGTTATCTGTGTCTCTCTTTTTCTTTGTTAGAATATATACAGTAATCTGTTTTAATTGCGAGTCTAAGGTAAACGCGTATTTATACCTTCATGTTTGAATGATTTGGTTTGTTTTTAAATATATATACTACTTTATTACAGTATATATACTACTTTATTGCAATGTTATATAATAATTACTTTTTAAAATCTTCTCAATATTTTGAATCATTTAGGATAATAATAACTTATTTATATTTTGATCTCATTCTTTACATTGATTGTTTTATTAACGTCACACAGAAACAAAACAGGGCTATAAGCGACAGACTGTAATTTTATTAGTCACGCGACGAGGACATTGGCTGACTGGCATCTTCCTCTCCAAACTCATACCACCAGGAGGGTGTGATCTCAGCAGATTTAACGTGTGTCAGTCCATACCTGACATTAAATTTTAGATTTCCCGTTTAAATTCTAGTTCTTTCTGTTTGTTTCATATCAAATGATGCTATATCATTTTAAAAATGTATTTATTGTGATATTTTGCTTTTAAAAATGGTCGATGTTTCACTGAGCTTTTAAATATATTTCTTTATAATTTTAAAATATGTGTTCTCAAACTTTTCTGGAAATATGTGGAGGGCAAAAATAAAGTTAATTTCTTTGAAGATTTTGAAATATTGTTATTTAATAACAATGAAAATAAGTTTATACATTTAGAAATGTATGATAAAATATAAATCAAAAATAAATTCAAATAAGTTTAGTGTTTAGGAGTACTTTTAAGTTCTTTATAAATATATAGTCACTAGTTTTGTAGTAATAATTTTCAGCGTTTATATTTTCAGTTGTTGTGTGTCGATAATTTTATTTAAAAACTATTCTCCTTTTCCTCTTTTTGAGAAACTTATAATTCTAATATATTAAGCCTTTCTCTCATTAATCTATTTATAATTGGCTTAGGTGCCAGAACAGTCTCGTTCTATCAAAAATATCCCTTGTTGGTTTCTTTCTTTCAAAGGCTTTAAAAACTCAGCTGCATTTAACAATGCAGAAATTCAACATTTTGTGTTTATTCATGATGTCGATCTTCCTGAAAAATGTTATTAAAAACTGGATATTATCGTTCTCTGTCACCCCAAAAAGCTTTACCTACAAATTCACTAAAACTGTTCCCGCAAAGAGCAATGTGACCAGCCTGTGATCTGATTGGTGGAAAGGCACTGAGCCTTGCGCGATATTCAGGTGAAGTTTATAGTTGTGAGCTGTGAGTCATCAAGTGTAAAGAGCTTGCATTGTTATTTATGTACCTGTTTAGGTTTTAAACACAGCGAACGGAGAAAGTTTCAAGATCGTATTATATACAGATTGGTAGTGGTTTCTAGAAAAGATCTTAATATATTTATTTTAATGTTGTGGTATAATTTTTATGTGCCTTTTATTTATGGTGTGAGAGTGAAAATGGTGTTTCTAACTATTATTATAGTTAACGTCAAAACATGGATAAAGTTTCTTTTCGTCTGTTAAAAAGCTGTAGTTCGGTACTTGACCGATGGTAAAGTGAGAGTTAATTATTTCATTTAAATATTTTAATTTTACCTGTTTAACGATAACAAACTAATATTTCTTTGTGGAATTAAATGTTCATTTAATATTTTTGTTTTTATTTGAATTTATCGATAAAAATAACATTCATAACCTACTCTAATTTACTGTCATTATTTTGATTCTACTAAACATTTCCATCTGTATAGGAAAACTGTGATGTTACATAGGTACCTCAATTCATAGCAGTATATTGTTCTTCAATTCAATATTTAGGTGAATATATTTAAAGACTAGAAATACCGGTTTATCGGTAAATTAGAATTTTAGTCTCAGATTATTTTATAATTCGATTAATTATGAACATAACCATCCCTTTTATATTTAAATAATGGAGACATTGGGAGTAATGGATTTAAGAAGGCCTTGATGATATATTGTTAAAAACGACAAATCATTTAAATAGATAACACAGCTCTTTTGATTTTAATGTTTGGGAAGATGAAGAATGATGGTTTTTAAATCATAAAATAAAACTGCTAATAAAATATAGTCGTGGAATTGAATGAATACCTGTATATACGCAATATCAGCCTGATTGAAACAGAAATAATTTAATTCTTTATGCAGATTACTTTGACATTTGCAGTAACATGATTCATGAAAACTTATTTTACAGTCACGAACAAAAATACAGAAATCCACCTATGGCACAAAACAATAATATTAAAATTTATTAAAATAAAACATTTCAACAGGAAAATATAGGGGTAAACCTTCCAAACAGTATGCTAATATGTCAAACCAGAAAGAGTGTAAACTGAAATATCTTTTCTACCTGGAGACTATTTTTAAAATAATAATAATAATATTACAATTAAGAGACAAAAGTGTTGATGAGGCATGAAAATTTATTGAATCCTTGTATTAAGATCGGTAAATTTACAATCACGATTTGTATTAGATTATGTGTTGATGCTTGCGTAATACGTATGAACAATGTGATAAGGAAAACAATGCAAATGTTGTAGATACAGAAAATAACCTTACATTAAATAAATTACCAATTTTCAACAAATTTTGATTTTAGAATATATTTAACACAATAGAAACAGTATTCCTTTTCTCTTTACTAATAAAAGTTTTGAGATATTACTTCTTTCAACTATGTTAATAAAAATAATTAGTAATTCAGTCTGCGCATGTAAAAATATGTATTATCAATGATTTATTTAAAATTTCATGATTAATTTGTATTACTATTACATTTGATTTTCTTAACTATAATAAACCTAAATTGATTTTACTTGCACAACTTCATGGTGATTTAGAATATAAGATTATTGTTCACTATAATTTAATTGAATTTATATAAAGTTGTCAATATAACGCCTGTCAACTCTCTAAACTTTGATTCTAAAAACTAGTTGATTTGCAAAGTATAACAAATCTTACTTATTTACGAGATAACTTTTCTTGAATTATGACATTTAATGAAAGATGAATTATTATTGAAGTCGTATGATTTTCTGGCCTATAAAAATGAATTGAACCATAAGTTTAGAGAAAATATCTTAATAAACTGGTAATTAATATTTATACTAAATATTAACATTGGCATAAATTAATACTTATTTTCTTGACATTAACCTCATTATACAAATAGAAATATTCTGAAGTATTTTGTCATTTTTACCTTGTTTTAGTACATTCCTTTCGATATATTCAAATTGCTCTGTTTGTTGGATGAAAGATTGTGATTTCTTGTCTAGAAATTAATACAAAAATCAATAACTAGTTTCGTAGCCTTATTAATATAGCTAATGTGATATTTTCACCATAATTTTATAATTTCTATGCAACGTCTTAACAGCTTTTAGGATTGCAATACCAGTTTCACCGATGGTGTAATTTTAATATATTATTTACCGGTAATTCTATGTCGTTTTTACTTGTAGTTAATTACTGAGGGAATTTTGGCTGTCGCGTACCCTTCCCTCAATTAACACTGGGGTTTATTTTCTGATTTTACATTTTACATTTCAATTCTTTTTCCAGCCAGAGCATTTGCAAATTAAATTAACTTTATTAGAAGTGCTGTGAACAGATTTAAAAGTAGAACTCCCTCTCTATAACCCAGCCATCATTGATCGATGTACCCAGTAAAGCAACAATTACAGAACTAAAAATTAGTCCACAGAAAATTATTTTACGCCTTCACCTTCATAGAGATGATGTGCGATATCAATACAAAACATTACATTTTTGTAGTTATGTTTTGTATGTTTGATGTATACATTATTTGTGTATGTACATTATTTATTAGCCTCTATATAGTATTTTATACAATAATACACTTAGCCTTTTCTGTTTATTTGCGTTTTTGTGTGATTTCCAGTAATTCATTCAGTGCTCTAGTCCCTCCCCTCACCGGATTACCGAAGAGTATTGTACTTATAAAACTGGCGGGGATTAAAATATTAGCGTTAGTAATGGCTGATCAAGTTAATAGTGATTAATAGTGCGTAGACGTAGTTTGCGTTATAAACCGCTTACCGTTCAGTATCGATCAGGGATCCAGGATCTCTAGGAATGAGAAAGGTAGAACAGCTAGAATCCTTGTCACAACAACTCACTCGGACCCGAGTACACTGTGAATTCGATCATTAATATTGACGTTAGACTAGATAACAAGCTCGTTGGTTGGTAGACTGAGAAAAGGAAAATATCATTAAACTGACGAAATTTATCATCTATTTCCTCATTATTTGATGGATTATTTTGCGTGATTAGAATTTAACGAGTGACTAGATAAGTGACCATAGGGATGAATGATAGAGAGGTGTTATATGTACGCCTTACAAATACCGAAAATAGTGGATTTAGAGTAATATAGGGACGTGGTTAATAGTTATAAATGCAATTACAAAATATAAATGTACATTCTCTCATAAAATTGCGAAAAGTAATCGGTTTAGTAGCTTTTAAAACTTGTTGACAAATAGATCGCATATTGAATTATATATTTTATAATTGCTCATGCGAAAATTATTAATGTTTATAATATTACTTATAATTTATTTAAAAATAGTAGATTTTTAAAATATTATTGTGATCGATCTTTATTTTCATATTTTTGTAGCCATACACAGAATCAAATAAAATGTCTTGATATGATTTGGATTTTATTACCTTATATTCACTGTTTAAGGATTTACCGATACAGTTTGTTCAGAAATTTTACCCAATTATCGGCAATAGAAGAATTGGTAAATTTGTAATCACTAATTGCATCATTCACATATATAAATATGACTCAGTAAATTTATTAGCATTTTCCATGTAGCAATCTGTTCTTCTTAGGTATTTTACAGAAATTGAAGTTACTAAAATAGATGTTTCAGTTTTAATAAATTTTGCTATAAAATTGCATTTCCCCCTACAAAATTACAGTAGAATCGCAATTTAGATAAAAGATGTATGAAAAACTAACCTAGTGAGAGAATTCCGTATAAATAAAATTACTGTAATAATTATCACCATATGTCAGATCATTTTCCAACTGGTCTTATTTTATTAAATGTTAATTTAGCTATATATTAAATAACGTATACCGGTACTAAATATTTTGTTGTAGCATCTAAGCCGTGTTTTGATATGTCTATCTCGTTAGTATTTTTCTTTGTATTTAATGGTTTTCTTGATATTACATTAGACTCGGCTTACGTTTATTGAATTACCGGAGAGAAAAATGCTTAGCATTCCAAACTTACTTATTATAATCAAGAAATCGTTATATTAGAAAATATGAAGGAGGAAGTCATTTTAAAGGATTCGGTAGAATTTTTCTACATATTCCTGTGAAATAATATAAAATCTTACAAAACTCATCTGCAAATGTTTTATTTTAAACAAAATCTCTTTCGTTTCGTTATAATGATTTACTTTACCAGTGTCATACCAATTGCACTACATCAGATTCAACTGTGCTCGACTTTCCAATCACAATGAAATACTTGTCCTTCGTCTTTCTCAATGGACCCATCAGATCACAAACCATTGATAAATCAAAATACATGTTCAGTTGCTATTTTACGTGTTACGCATCACATTTTCTATATCTGTCTGTTATTCATCACATGCTTTTCTAGGTATGATTGAAACCCTCAATGTGTTCGAGAACTAATTCTTTCTTTTCTCTGTGACTCTACTTTTTCATTCATGAAGAATCCGTTGATATATGTCGTTATCAATGCATCACAATCAAAGGGCATCATAATAAAATCTGGATAGTAGCTCGAGTTAGAGGTCGGTTCTCTCGATAACATGTCAGGATCTTAAAGAAAATTCTGATTCAGTTATATCCGGGTTCAAACCGACTTCTACAACATCTCTCCCTCTCACACTTTTTGCTTTCTCTCTGTGTCTTTCTCGCTTAGGAAAATGAGCAAGAACTGAAGGAAAGCATAAAAATAAAAAGATGCTTAAAATCCAGATTTTCCTTTCCAAAAAGCGCCTGTCTGTCATTGCTATTTCCTGTCAACTAGTGGTGAAATATGGAACACTTCATGATTCCGTCGTCTTTTGCCCCACTTCTTTTCTTTCTAATGATGCAGATATCGCACGTAATAAGAAAATTGCCTAATTCCATGGTTACTTTTCTTTCAGTTTCACCGATCGGCATGTAAAAGTGTTTCTGATTACTACCTGTTACCTGGCCTTCAAGTTGCTTTGCACCAACCGACCTATTGGGTTGATGGAGTTGAAACAGTTATCACGGGACTTTCTCCTTTTAAAAGAGATTAGCCGGCTTGACGTTTTAAAGCGCCCTGCACTTTAAAGTGGAAGGTGTTTATCGCCGGGTAATTCAGATTTTCGGTTACTTTGTCAAAGCGTTACAACTGTGGACGCGAAATGGCCACTTGCTGTTGCATTTGAAATTAAATGAATACTTTTATTTGATTAACACAGATGGTTAAAATGTTTTCTTGCAAATATCCATGTGTCGTGCAATTTATGAAACGTATCATGATGAAATCACGTTAAATGTAATTATAAGTATCTTTGGGATTGATAGACATAAAATATTTCATTCGTAGTGGAATAGACTCTTTAAATGTCTTTCCATGATATTTCTTCATTATCAAATATAAATTTTAATTGTCTTCAGAACAATTGAAACTTTATTGTAGTTTTATAGTGTATATGAACTCTTAAGTATTGCTGTTGAGTAAAGTGCATTACGGTATTAAGTTTTGTTGAAGATTTCAAGTATCATTACTTTGGGAATGGATAACTGAATTAAGACATTGACTGCTGGAAATGAAATGTATAGAGATTAAGTTACTGTTGAAAATTGGGATGGGAGACGTATCGAAAGTGTTGATAATTTCAAAACTTTGGTGAAAAACAGAGGGTTAAATCAATCAATCAAATCAATGTGGTTTGTTCCATTGTGCCTTTTAATAAACAAAATTTCGAGGTGTTAAAACTTTTTAATGTAAGAAGCCAATTTTGCAGCGTGTGTGAACCCGTCAAATTATTTAAATTAACTCGTTTTAAAAATGCACTAAATATGTTTTGAAAAATCGAACTATAGTAATTAAAGAAAGAAGAACGCTATAGCTTTATAAATGCAGTTTAAATAATACCTCTTTTGAAACCAAACCACATAGTAAACACTTTAATGAGACTGCATTTAGTTATCTCTGAAATTATGAAATTACTTGACCCTATCATTACATTCAAAGTAGCTTCATAATTTCAGTGATAACTAAATTTCAAAACATGTATTTATATTAATATTTCATGTTTTGCAATACTAAGTAATGCTTTACGAAACTCTACCATTCTGATCACGACAAACATTTGTATTTTGTCAAATCAAAGAAATTATAACAAGATGTATTTATTTTAGTCATTAGGTGTAATGTCAGTGAACGCCATTAAAGTAAAAATTAAAATATTTTAAATCAAACGTCAAGTTTATCTCAAAGTGATAACAAGTTAGGCGAAAGCACGGAATTTTGAAGAAACTTAAAATTTGAAGAATCAAGTCATATGGAGCAAAAACAAATGAAAATTTATAACAATGTCTTATATGAGGAGAAAACACTCTTCAAGGTTGACATTAAAAACAATATTTTAAATTAATTTACATGAATAGAAATCATTTTAACCACTTACATTTATTTGTTTTCCTCTGATAATTAATTATTTAAGGTAAACATCAATATTTTAGCCTATCGTATTTATAAGTGCATGACCCTTTCGTTTTCTTTTATTTCACGATTTTCTCGCTATTAAAACTCATCTATTATAAATCGGTGACACCTATACAGTGAAAAATGTTCTTCGTTCTATAATAATGTTCAATGAAATTGTTTCAATTTGTTAGCATTGCTTCGTCGGCACTGAAACTCAGTAGGATATTGTCGCTATTATTTACATGATGACTATAATTTGATATGGTGATTTTCGGATCGAAGTGAAGATACACATTTTAAACTGAAGTTTGTTCAAACGTTTGTAAATATTATAATACCATTGATAGACAGTTTTCTTCTATGAATACTAAATAAAGGCATCGTGAATGTAGTATATTTTTGTGGCTCCAGTTCTTTGTATTGGAAACAATCGTATTGTTTTTATTATGATATAGCATTCGAATGATCTTTTAATAAAGAACATTGGATGATAGTTTTAATACATTGAAGAACAAAACATTCATTGCCGTTTATATTCTAAGATAATACTCCTTAAAGTTTGTTAGCTTGCGAAATTTTCAATGGTGTTTAATTTTAAAAGTCGAAATAAAAGTTTGTCAACGATATTCATCAAATGTTTGTTGTTTGTGAAAAATGGGACCGTTAAGTTGAAGCGTGGTGTAGTGGGTAGTCAACTATTCATAAGTTTCCTTTGTTTAAAAGGATGTGTCCTACTTTTATTAAACATTACTAACTACAAAACACAAACATGAAAATGATCTTACGTTTCATCAACAATTAGAAATGATAAATTTCATAAATTTTCTCTCAAACGAACCCACGCTGCAATTTAGATTTCTTTAGATTCATTCAGATTCATTTATTCTATTTCTCTTGTGACATATTTTAAATGATGTACAAAACTATTTGATTTCAATGTCCTGATTCATCACATTTTAATTCATTCATGAAAATGAAATTTCAAAACAAAATTATAAAAATATACAATGTAAAATATTCTGGATCAGTTATTAATGGATATATTATATATATAAACATAAACGAAACAAATGAAGATTTAAATCATCATCAGGCGATGTTGGTTTCGCTTTCATAGTATCGAGATTTAAGTGTTTTATTTATTCTAGGTTTTCAAATATAGTACTAAGAGTGCATGAAAGTTTCAGTTAATTATAACTTTTCCTTTTCAAAACCATGGTTTTCAAAACGGATATTTAAAATAAACCAAGCAGAGATAAAGAGAAAAGAAGTATTGTTACAAATGGAAACTACAACATTTTTACTTCTCTTGCCATGCATTTTCTTATAATGTTTTTCGAATAACTCTAAAGCAATTTGTTTTTGTTGTTATTTTCGGTCAACATCTGTTTAACATGTTTAGGCTACATCTCCTTTTTCCCCACAAATTTATCATACTGCCATCTTCTGGTGCATCATAACATTATTCGCAATGCTTTAGTAAGGAAAACTTTCGTCCTTCGAAGGTTTTATTTGCACATCACATATGCGAATGATATCTCCTAAATCTGATCGATTTTTCCTTTCAAATCACGTGATAATCGATTATTTTGTTAAACAGATTATTTCTAGGTTTATATATATATAAATAAGAAAGAAACGATAGTTAGGTGCATATGAAATACTAGTGCCTGTTAGAATTTAATTGACATTCTATGAAAATATGTCAGATGTGACAAAATAGTATAGAATAGTACTCTTGAACTTAAATTCAGAAGGAAAAATCCTTAAGAGTAATTTAGAATAGTTTTCATCGTTTGTATAAATTTTTCAATTTTAAGTTGAATCCACTGAAATGATGTTTATTAATTTAATTTTAAAGTGACTTAATCAATCCATTTCACTGCATTTTCTTATTTCTTCATCAATCCATATATGTAACACATAGGAACCAAGGATTGTTATTTATGTAAAATAAAACACGGAAAATAAAAATTCCCTCAAGATTTATATCCAGTTTTAAAAATAAATAAGTGAATAAAAAGTAAACAATGCAAATAATTTGGGAAAACCACCAGTGATCGGGTTTTGATCTTCCTTTTTGTCATCATTCTTTCGGTTTTATGACCATACCTGTGAAACATTTGTTGCGGATGTTAAAGACCTTCTGTAGCAACACCATCTGTTCTTTTAGAGTTGCCATATTATATGAATAATATTTTGGACGCGCCTGGATATTCTAAATTGGTATTTCTCAAAACGTTACATATTGAAGTCTATATTATTTGTTCAGCCATTTTCATTCACTGGTTGTTGTGAAATATAAAAGAACGCGCCCTGTTCAAACTGAGGTTGTACATTTTGTTAGAAATATACGCATGTCATGAAGAGTGTGAAATTTAGAATGACTAGGACGTTATTTTTCGAAACGTGCAAATCTAGATTTCAAACGCTGGAATTTTATGGATTTAAGACCAGGTTATGTATAGTGCGATTCCGATGCAGCGACTGCGGTTTCTGAAACTGAGGTTAAAGTAAAAGTTGTTACTTATGGAAAGCGTAATACATCCAAACTTCATTATTATTCATCTATATTATTTAAATAATACTTTTTGAAGACCATGATTTGTTTATTTCTGCTCCCAAAGCCTAAATTTATAGCCTTCTAATTTTGCAATTTTTCGCTTAGTATTTTAAATGTTGCAACTTATTATTTATTGTCCTTCTCGGAGATTCCTGAAATGGAAAATATTTATAAATTTTACAGAATTTGAATAGTAAAATCTTTATGTCTTGGAAGTTGAAAAGTAATTGCACTGAATACATGCATCTGTCGTAAAAATGCCGTGAAGTAAAAATCTTTGAAACAAAGTAAATTATAAATTTTCTTTCCTTCCCTTAATTATTAAGAGTTACTTTTGGTAAACAGTCAAACGTTTTAAGTGGATAACCTTTGGGCTTGATGTTTAATTCGATATAAAAACCAACGTTTTAAAACAACGTTTTATATAATTGGCAAAATTTATTAAAGATTATTGAAATGTAATTTAAAACTGGTCATAAATATCTAAATTGCATTGTTAGGTAGTAAGAACGGTTCCCGAAATTTCAGAACTCTAGCTTGATGGGAAGTTAGTTAATTTGTACGATAAATTTGACACACAGAAACACAGACAAGTGAAATACATAAAACGTTAAAAGTAACTAAAATTAATTAATTAATTCTGTAAATTAAATGGTTGGGTCTGCAGTTTAACCCAATCACTCTTGGCGACAAAATTGGTAGCGGTATTTTGCCAAATGTGGCTACCCTGGTCGTTTACGGACTTAACGTTCAACCAAACAAAATCGCTGATGCCAATTTTGAAATCGCGCCGTGGTTGGGATAAACTGCATTATTGAAAAATACTAGCTAAAACTTGTCGCAAATGTCAAATATCGTATTGTTAGGCTAGTGAGAACGATTCAAGGTTTGATTTCTAGCTTGATGGGAGTTGGTTAAATTAACGATCGAAGATTTGATGACACACACACACCAGTGAGTGAAACGTTTAAAACCCTCATGAGATTTGTCCGTAGAACCAGTTATGCAAAGCAAATAGTTTATACAACCCATCAGTTAGCAAAAAGGAAATAAATTTTATTCTGCCATGTTCTCAGTTTAACATTCAGACATCAAAATATTTATTTTAGAAATATATTTTGTCACCTACACCAAAACATTAAAAAGTAAATACTTTAAAATAAGTGGACAAAATTCCAATATTCACTTTGGGAGCATTATTTGTAGTGTCATTTGAGTTTTGTCAATCATTATAAATATTGAAAATGCTGCTTATTCCCATTATGTAATCACTAATTTATACAGTTTTCTAATTATTAATATTTATAAACATTCAAGACACTCTGCAAAAGTCTATTTATTAACTTGCAAGGTTATGGTATGCTTTGTGTTTCTACCAATCACCCTTTAAAGTGGCATTTTGTGATAAAAGTTCTCTGTAAATATCATTAATCCACTGACATTTAAGTAGTGTAAATATAAGCATCTACAAAGTTTTATTTTTCTTGTTTACTTTCTGAGTACTTAAAGCAGTTCGAATCAATTCTAAGGTCACTCTTGTTGACAACCTACATGTTAAACTTTCAGATAACCATGAGTTGAAATTCTGCCTATGAAACACAGGTAAATAGATAGGCCCCGCTCTCGCGGCAACCCCGCCTAAACATGAAGCCGAAACGAGTAAAACCTTGCAGACTTATCTATTTTCTGCCAAGATAAAAGAAAGCGCTTGTTTCGAAACTGAACATCTGCTGTGGTTTTACCAAACGTATAAAAACAATGTATCTACTCTGATACCTTAACCTCATTTTTAAATACCGTTTGCTTTTGGAGATGGCTGGATACCTGCTCATTTTAAAAACATTGATGTCGAAGAGTGTTCACCTGAATCTGAATTTACAAACTATACCAATCTTAAAATGTTTTGCTAACTAAGCATTTGTTAACTGTAAATATCTGTTTTTAAGTATCGCTTTATGTTATTTGAAGATGAACAAATATAATTTTGTTCACATAAAATATGTCCTTCTAAAATCTATGTTTCTGCAAATGAAATCAAATTTCGTCAATGTCATTAATCTGTGTTTGAAAGGTATATAAATTCGAGAATTCGTCAGGCAAATCTCTTTGAAATGTGCAAGCATATATGACAATTAGTTACTTCAGAACGTGCACAGTAAATATTAATCAAGCACATTTTGTAGATTCTTTGAAAACATTAATTGAAAATCGTATATTTCTCTTTTACCATTATAATATTCTTTAAATGGTTTCGTAACAATCATAAGCTGCTGTTGTTTAAAAAGAATGTAAAATATTTCGTTTATTTCTATCATACATTAAATCTATCAAAGAAAATAAAATATTGTTTTAAAATTGGCTTGTGATTATGTTACTCATACGATGAATATTATTCACTTTGAAGATATGGGTATAGACGCTATATTATCATTCAGCAAATATGACAAAAGCCTATCGTCGATCGATCTAGTGTATCCACAGTCTGTTCATATGTTTCCATATTTCGCCGAATTAATCATTTTCATTTCCATTTATTAATCACGTAAATTAATTATTTATTTGACTTTTGCAGAGCTAGAATCCGATCACTTTTGTTACTTTTAATCATTTCAGCAATTTATTTATTTTGATTTTATTAACGTTTTTATTTAACAAGCTTTTTATCTAATATTTAGTACTTGATAATTTTAAATAACCTACTGCTATATTTATTAAGTTTCAATTGAACTCATCATGAGTGTTTGAGGTAAATTTTGTATTAGGGCAATGTCTGGCAACTTTTTCAGTAAGGAAAAACTGCTTTGGATTGGAATGCTGGAAAATATAAAAAGACACTAATCAAAATCGACCATTGTTTTCGTAGAATTCTTTCAATTCTTAGACAGTGGCCACCATCGAAACAACAGACTTCACAAAATAATTCCTAAAGAGCAAGTCCGTAAAAGTCAATTTCTGACCAATGATGTCTTCTTTCCATTTGACTGGAGTAATAAATCGGGGTTTGTTGACTTACAGAATTCAATTGTTTTCCCTAGTTTTGGGGTCTGAAAAAGGCGATGGAAAGCGATAACAATGCCAAAGAGCACCTAAGTCAAGGCTGTTGGAGGACAAGGCGGTGTTTAAACAGGTGGATGTGCAGAGTCGTTTATTAGCACAGGGTGGGGTACAGCAGAGATTTAGAAAGGGAAACTCGTGGAGATGCAACGACCTTTCTTGAGGCTTCTGAGGGGAGGGGAGGGGTAAAAACACAGTGACCTTGCCAAGGGAGCGTTGAGAGTGGGATTCACTTCTTGGCCATATTATTCCATTTATCAGGTACCGGCCCTCTCAGGGGAGATTTTGGTTAATTTTGTCATTTCGATTTGGTTGGAGTTGTTGGTCTGATGTCGAGGGCATGAATGAAGTTACGATAAATGGTGTGTGTCCGTTCCCCTCCCAAGATGATGACACAACTCACATTCGTCGAGACGTACAAATATTGTTTCTGGAACCGATTTTAGTTTGTGGTAATTTTTGATGTTTGGGAGTTTGTGCTGTAGATGTTTGCATTGAATTTTGGTATTGGATAGTGGTTGAAATACTTCGAAAATTCTTTAAATTTTCAAGAAAGTTTCAGATAAAATATTTTTACAAATCTCACCGTCTCATATGTTAATTAAAAATATGATTTTGAAGTTAAAAATAGATTCAATTATATATTCTATAAAATGGTATTTTAATCTTTACAGAATGATTTCACGGTTTCAAATATATATAATAATTTCATACATAAATTAAGAAAACCACAGTGAAGAAATAAGTACATAAAAATTAGGAAAAATATTGTATATCAGAATGGTTCGGTTGTATACGTAATACCAATCTATTGTTACATTGAGCATCATCTTTATTTTACAACGTTTTCTGAATTTTACTTGGTGTGTGTGTGTCATCAAATTTCGATCGTTAATTGTAACTTCCCATCAAGCTAGAGCTTTGAAATTTTGGGAATCGTTCATCGCCTAACAATGCAATGTTAGACGTTTATAAGTTTAACTAATATTTCAATAATTTTAACAAGTCAAAATATTCTTTCCTCTCGGCGCTTTTGGATTGAAACAATTTCTTTCCCCTCACAGAACACCACTCCCCACGCAGCATGCGGTATCCGTAAACCTTTGTACTCACAAGGGAGATACTATCTCCCTTTACTATCTCCGAGATAGTAAGGGTTACTGACCTTTAGTCAGTAATCATTCATAAGAAAGAAAATTCCAATATTTGGCGCCATGTCTTATCACAATAATTTTTCTGGTCCTGGTTCCCATTTTTAATAGAACACAAACTTTCAAATGCATGTTTGATTTTATGAGTATTATGAATTTTAACTCACAAATGTCTCTTTTAAGGTAATTTAAAATTAAAAATAACAGTTTAATAATATTTCAATTTTCTCTAATAAACTTTGCCACCATATAAAACGTTGTTTTAAAACGTTGGTTTTATATCGAATTTTGAAGATATTCACATTAAGCATCAAAATAGAGTAGCATTCAATACAGAGCGCATGGTAGCGACGTTACAAACAGGTAAGCAGAAGGCTGAATTTATCCATGATTGATTCATGAGTTACTGTGTATTTTACAATTGTTATAAGGTACAGTATTCATTTTAGATGAGTAGCGGGTTCTACAAAATGCGGCCGAAGCGAAAAGCCGGAAGGAGGCTTTTCACCGTGTTGTTAATTGCATGGGAATTTTCTGAACGGTTTCATTCACGTGGTAGTCGCATAGTATTCACGTATGGTCCAGATCAAAGTTCTTGGGACTTTAGCTGCAGACGAAAGTCTAAAGTAGGGATTATTTATGACTTTGGGAAAGCGGATTAAACCGATTTTATAAGGCGTGATCAAATAAATAAAGGATAATTTCGGATCAGAGATAATAGAAATAAGTTCTTTACTTTTGCATTAGAGAATGGGAAAATTAGGAAATTAAAATTATTCAGTGAAATAATTAAATTAAAGTTAAATCATTACATACACAAACACACATACATTATATAATGCGGAATTAATAATTTAATCCACTCTATTGAAATAATTTATTACTTTGTATGAGTTGAAAATTCTTCTTTCACAGGGTATAGTGTTTTAAGGAAACATTTGGAAGGTTTAAATTGGTTTTCATTTATTTATTGTAAATGTTTGTCAAATTACTCCTTTAAAAGAGTATTGCTACGTATCATGGATATATCAACAGCTGTTTTAAAATTTATCAATTCATCTGTACACATATATAAACTGTACTTCAAATGCATTTACCAAAGCGTATTCGAAATGAGTCTAAGGAGTTGCAGCAGCCGTTATTTTGAGGAGATCATTCAATAAATCTTCCTTCTCAGCAGTCAGCATTATTTTTAGTTGTTTGGGGCGTTATTGAGGTTAGGACCGGACGTAGACATACCACCGCCAATCTTGAAGTATTTTAACCCAATGTTTTATCGATGAAATGAAGTCGCGCAGAAATCTCTTCAGTTTTATATTTCAAACGTGCGTAGCAAGATTTATTTAAAACTCATTTCTGAAAATGCCATTACTCAGTAGCTATATACAGAAACGAGATTTTAATTTAAATTGTGCATTGCAATTATAACAGTTTATTATCATATTAAACGTAAATGTTTCTGTTGAACAACAAAATGAAAATAGATCAATTAATAAATGATTCTTATACATTACAAAGATCTGCAGGATTAAAATATTCAGATTTTATAAAAAATTCAAATTTCATACGAAATAAGTAGTAATTTTTATGGATCGAACCTCGTGATCTTGTAAAATGTTCTGACTTTTTAAAAATCTTATCGTTATCAGCATTATTACGCAAAAGGTCACACGTATCTTAAGGGCTTGAAACATTTTAAAATTGACAGATCTATGATGTCTGCTAGCCTTCTAATTTGTCGAACCTGGCCTTTCTGACAGTTCGTGGTGCATTAACTCTTAAAAACTTAATAACTTTCTGATTTAAAGTATTCTAAACTCACTATTAAATATTTAAATGAGAGTTTTAATTTTGACTTAGAATTTATTGAATGGCTATGTTAGCTCCAACTTAACTGCTTCTTGTAAATCTTGAAAACTCAGTAATTATTCTTTTTCAAAATTATTCACTATTAGATACTTTACATGAAAAATTTTCTTAAATTTTCATTTTATTTGATTGAATCTATATTCAACTTACAATTTCTTTGGTATACTCAGCTATTAACTCCTGCTTTTAAAGTATACTCTTGGACAAATATAGAACCAAAGTTCAGTGTCACAATATATTTTCGTTCAGATTGGAGACAATGCCCGGAAGGGTTAAGGGTTTTCTATAAAATCATATGAGCAACTTAAAGGCCCATCATTTATTTTGAAATATTCTCTTTCATAATTTGGCTCTAGAGCTGAAGCCACAGTATCTGGAGAAACTCATTAAAAATTAATATAACCTTGCTTTTTGCAATGTGTACATTAACTATTCAGTATCAAATAGTTCTCTTGCAATTAGTATTTATATTAATTGTGAAAACATTAATGGTTGCATTACAATATTTTATTTATTTATTTATTTTTGCATTTCCGATTAGTAATATAAGATGGTTGTTCAACTGAAATATATTTATGTGTTTTGTGCCCTTATAAATTTCCAATTCAGTCAATATGGTTTTTATTATTATTATTATTATTATTTAGGGTGAAAAATTTTCTGAAAATGTAAGGAGTGTTCACATCGCAGACACTCCCTTCATGTACAGAATCTTAGTTGTAGCATACTTTATTTTAAAAATTAGCTATGGTGATACGATATTTTAAAGTTTAAAGTTATGTTCTTCAGGATTAATTCTTTTGCTTTGTTTTTGAATATCCTTTTGACCTGAGTAGAAAGACTGGCTTTCAGAAGGTATCCAGAAATGTTATCTTATTTTCTCATGTAGGCTGGTTTGTGTATAATGAAATAAATATATGGATATGCCAATCTTCTAAGACGTTACCTTGAATTTATGGAATATTATTTTAAGGATGTGTTATAAATTATGTGAGAATTTAAACAATATCTTTATGCCTGAGCTTTCTTATACTTTCCAGCAGGTGCTACGTACTACATATACTTCTATTTTCATTGATGAAAACAATAAATATGATGTTTTAAATTGAAAAATATTTACTTTGGACAATGATATATAGATTTCAATATAAAATGATTGTTTACCCTTATGAATGAATATGTGAGTGAAAATGAATATTGATTTAAATCTGTGGTTTTTCGAACCATTGAAGAAAAACATTACAATAAACATTAATTTGTCGAAATTATTTTACCTTTAGGAATATTTAATTTATTATGGAAACGAAAGAACATTGAAACGAATATAAGATAAACAGATTTTCAGTCAATTATTCAGATGGAATTTGTTTAATAAAAATTAATATAATAATAACTTATATAATGCATTTAATTTTCATCGATATAGTAGACCAATAATAAGTATCATAGGTTATGAATGTCCTTAAATATTGTAATTAGGAGATTATAATATTTTTAATTACAGTTGCGTGCTCATTTATAAACAATTTTCTCAAATCTACGATTATTTTATAGTTTATTAGAATTTAGAGCTTTTAATTGAAGCGATTCTAAAATTGTATGTATGTTAATCGATTTATAATTAAAACTAATAAGTAATAGAAATAATTTTAGCTAAAATCTACTTGTTTTCCGTAAAGCTATTAAATTAAATCATTTCTCTTTTCGAAAAATGACTTATACCTTATGTATTACTGGAAAGGAACGTATAAAATAAAATATGTACTCCATCATAATACAAAATTATTCATACGAATATGATTAAATTAAACATCTACTTTGACTAATTATTATCATATAGCATGGAAATCATACCATGCTTTATATTTCAAAGGGATTATTATGACAAACACAACATATATATTAGAATTAGAAGTGTATCAAATGTGAGACTTTGTTCTTTCTTCAATACTGTTAAACTTTCGAAATGTTTTATGCGTGTTCTTGATCATTAAAATTTTGCTTTATTCTTAAAGGTACACTGACTCCCCTTAAAATAACCAGACAAGACATGCTTGAAGCAAATATTTTCAGTAAAATAACCATATCGAGACAAAATTATTTCAACTATCATATTTTTCAAGCGTTTTCCCTCTAATTATTGCATTTTTAGTTTTAAAATAAATTTATTGATTGTTTTAACAATAGCGTTGAAAAGCAAACAATTTAAGCAGTCCACTCCACCATTTCTATGGAATCAAACGCATTTGAAAATAGTTTTTAAAGAAAATAACTGAAGTGAATGCATGATATATGGAAAACATATACACTGGTGTACTCTATAATTACGACTCTTTTAGCCTTTTTGTAGTTAAAGTTATTATTTATTTCCATAGTTCACTATGATGCTGGTCAGTCGTCATGCAAATTCTATCCATTTAGTCATCCTGTTTCATCTGAAATATCAAAATAGAGCTCAGTTAAAGTCCATTTTAAATCAAAGATATATCTTTAATGGAAACAAAACAATAGCAGACAGATTGACATTAAATATCTGTATGGACATTTCTTGCCTTGCTTTTCTCAACTTGTGTATGTGCTTGATGGGAAACCTTGGAAGATCGGCTTTTGACCTACCTAGAATGAACTTCAGTTAGAATCAGTTGTAAATAGGAGTGGAGGGAGGAAGGGGACCGCGCATGCATAAATAAATACTTTAGTGGAATGCATTCGTCACTTTATTTTTCCCTACATATGTGCTGGTAGATATAATTTAAATAAAGAATTTTGTATGAATTGAGGGCGCAATTAGGCTGTCAAGGCATTAAAGAAAGACGCGCCTTCTTCGCGCATGAGTGATTAAGGTAACATAGGCAAAGAATCATCGTCGTCGTCAAAGCTGCTACGTTCATTTATGATGAATAATATACATGGTACTTAATAAATGTTTCAATGATTCCGTTATCGTTTCATGAAATGTGAAGCTGTTAGATAAGTTACGTTTATTTATTTAATTTGATCAATATCATTACATGTGCTTTTTAAAATTGCGATTATACTTGAGTCACCTGCTTACTTTATATTTTGAGCTTCCTTTTTCGTACAATTAGGTTTTAATTTGCTTATATTTTAAACATATTGCTTTTATTTATTCGACTAAATTTAATAAAGTATTCTTTATTTATTAATTTAGATTTTATTTACCAATTATCGTTCATCAATCACTCTTTTTATTATTTATACATTTAACACAAATTTATTGATTATCCGTTATAGATATATTATTATCTGGAAATTTTAATTTAATAAATCTGGCAAAAACTATATATATATAAATAGAGGTAATATCTTCTCCGATGTTATTTGATGGGTGTTGTCTTGGAAAAATAATTGGCAATCGTTTGTAGTTCATTTCAATCATGTTGTTTATTAAATTATATAAGTCTATTTATTTATTATAAGATACTATCCATCCTTGACGAAAGTACAGCTCGCGAAATGTAGTCTTACGTAATATCCGCAGGAAAGAGATGGAGTTGGATTATCTTAGGAAAAAGGAGGAGGTCCCCGCAATCTTACTAATTCAGCAGTTTAAATGGGGTTCGGGATCAACAGTGATCAAATCACGCGTGATTTTTCAAGAGGAAATTAAAGATAGTTAAAAGTGGAAGTCAAAGTAGTTTTGGTTTTAAAGGCTTGGAGTTAGAATATTTTAATAAAAGAATAAATTTATCATCCCACACATATACATACACATATGTGTATTAATAAGTATTTAACTCATTTATATAACTCACCTAATTCATTGAATTTATCTTATTTTCACAGATTTCCCGTTCATCTGGTCTTATTCTATTTATAAACATAATCTTGGAATAATTTCAATCGACTGAATTAGACGCTATGTCATGATAGCGTTAAGGGTGACACTTGTGTTCCTGGACTGCATTTACTTTCTGTACTTAATATTCAGACCTCTCCGTCTGCACTAATATTATAGTTGTTTACTTGAACCCTGCTAACTATTTTGACCGGAATGAGCTGGGACGCCTACCGATAAATGCATCGGCTTCGCAACCTATAAAGAAGCAGAATAACTTTGAAGGTACCATTTCATTCTTCTCAGAGAAAGTCATACTGAAGGTTTGAAGGCCATGTTAACATTTTAGATATAATAGATTTCAAAAATATACTTCTTTATTATTGCTATCGCTGGGGGGTTGTGTGGTAGCTTCAAAGTTATTCTGCTTCTTTATAGGTTGCGAAGCCGATGCATTTGGTAATACATACGTCACCCCGTTGAGTGCCATTGAATCTGTAAGTCCTTGAATTGCATAACGAGGAATTACAGTCCTTGCAGTATTTACTCCGGTTCGCGATTCATCTTCATCTGGAGAATTTGGAGGTATTTACCAGATGGGTGATAATGTCCTAATCGGTCGCACATATAATAAGGGAGTGGAGATAAAGGCTCAAGCAATTCCTATAGAGTCTCAATTGAAGACAGCTGGAGGTTTAACTAGACAAGAGTTATCCTTATAAAGCTTATCTCGCGCTGTTGGGAATTATTAAGCTATTACTTCAAAGAAAACTGTCATTGTATTGAGAGATAAAGAGCGTGTGTTTACTTCATTGATGTTATCTGTGTCTCTCTTTTTTTCTTTGGGATTTAGAACTATATACGGTAATCTGTTTTAATTGCGAAGTCTAAAATGACTTGCGTATTTATACCTTCATGTTTGAATAAATTCAGTTTTGCATTTTTTTTAAATATATATATATATATATATATATATATATATATATATATATATATATGTATACTACTTTTATTGCAATGTTATATATATATATATATATATATATATAATAGTACTTTTTTTAAAAATCTTCTCAATATTTTAGAATCATTTAGGATAATAATAACTTATTTATATATATTTTTGATCTCGTTAACTTTACATTAATTGATTGTTTTATTAACGTCACACAGAAGCAAAACGAGGGCTATAAGCGACGGGCTTCGTAATTTTTAATCTTAGTCACGCGACGAGGACGACATTTGAGCTGGCATCGCCCTCTCCAAACTTCCATACCACACCAACGGGAGGGGGTGCTTGGAGTCTCGGCAGATTTAACGTGTGTCAGTCCCGCTACACGACATTAAATTTTAAGATTTCCCGTTTAAATTCTAGTTCTTTTCTGTTTTGTTTCATATCAAATAGATGCTATATCATTTTAAAAAAGTAACCATTTTATTGTAATTATTTTGCTTTTAAAAATGAATTAATGTCGATGTTTCACTGAGCTTTTAAAATATATGTTCTTTATAATTTTTAAAAATATGTGTTCTCAAACTTTTTTCAAATATGTGGAGGGCAAAAATAAAGTTAATTTCTTTGAAGATTTTGAAATATTGTTATTTAATAACAATGAAAATAAGTTTATACATTTAGAAATGTATGATAAAAATGTAAATCAAAAAGTAAATTCAAATAAGTTTAGTGTTTAGAGTACTTTTTAAGTTCTTATAAATATATGAATGCTAGTTTTGCTTAGTAATAATTTTCAGCGTTTATATTTTCAGTTGTTATTGTGTGTGTGTCAGTAATTTATTTAAAAAAAACTATTCTCCTTTTCCTCTTTTTGAGAAGCTTATAATTCTATAATACTTTCAGCCAGCCTTTCTCATTAATCTGTTATAATTTAAGCTTAGATTTAAACGGGGAACTTGATCGTTCTATCAAGAAATATCCCTTGTTGGTTTCTTTCTTTCAAAAGAAAGGCTTTAAAAAACTCAGCTGCATTTAACAATACGAAAATTCCAACATTTGTATTTGTTTTATTCAGCATGATAACCGATCTTCCTGAAAAAAAAAATGGTCATTAAAAAACTGGATGTATCAGTTCTCTGTCACCCCAAAAAAAGCTTTACCCCACAAATTCACTAAAACCTGTTCCCCTTTCTAAAGAGCAATGTGAACTCGCCCTGTGATCTGATTGGTGGAAAGAGCACTGAGCGCGCGATATTCAGGTGAAGTTTATAGTTGAGCTGTGAGATGTCAAGTGTAAAGCTTGCATTGTTATTTATGTGCCTGTTTGAGTTTTTAAACATAGCGAACAGGAGAAAGTTTTCAAGATCGTGACCCATCATACAGATTGGTAGTGTTATGGTTTCTAGAAAAAGATCTTAATATATATATTTATTTAATGTGTTGTGGTATAGATACTTTATGTGTTTTTATTTATGGTGTGAGAGTGAAAAACAGTGTTTCCAACTGTTATTAGTGTTATAGTTATACGTCGAAAACATGGATAAAAGTTCTTTTTCGTCTGTTAAAAAAGCTGTAGTTCGGTACTTGACCGATAGGTAAGAAAAATTGAGTTAATTATTTTTCATTTAAAATATTTTTAATTTTACCTGTTTAACGATATGAAACTAATATTTCTTTTTAATGGAATTAAATGTTCATTTTTAAATATTTTTTGTTTTATTTTGGGTATTTATCGATAAAAAGTAACATTCATAACAGCTTTCCTCTAATTTGCTGATAAATTTATTTTGATTTACTAAACATTGTTATCTGTAATATGGGAAAAACTGTACAGTCATTTACATAATTTTCCTCAATTCGTAGCATTATATCTATTTCTTAAGTTCTTCAATTCAATATCATACTTTAAGGTGAATATATTTAAAGACTGAAATACCGGTTTATCGGTAAATTGGGAATTTTAGTCTCAGATTGTTACCCATAATTCGATTAATTATGAACATAACTTAAATACACTTTTTTATATATATTTAAGTAATGGAGACATTGGGAGTAATGGATTTAAGAAGGCCTTGATGATATATTGTTTAAAAAAAACGACAATCCGTTTAATCAGATAGCTTGCAACATCTTTTTGATACTGATTTTAATGTTTGGGAAGATGAGAGAATGATGGTTTTTTTAAATAAAACAAGTAAAACTGCTATTAAAAATATAGTCGTGGAATTGAATGAATGCATATTATATGCGCGCAATACTATTATCAGCCTGATTGAAACAGAAATAATAATTGAATTCTTTATGCAGGATTACTTTGACATTTGCAGTAACATGATTCATGAAAGAGAAACTTATTTTACTGATCTGAACAAAAATACATAGAAATCCACCTATGGCACAAAAACAATAATATTAAAAAATTTATTAAAAAATAACAAACATTTTCAACAGGAAAATATAAGGGGTAAATATGTTCAAACAGTATGCTATTCTTTAATAATAATCAAACCAGAAAGAGTGTAAACTGAAATATCTTTTTCTATGGAGGGACTATTTTTTGTAAAATAATAATAATAATATTACAATTAAGAGACAAAAGTGTTGATGAGGCATGAAAATTTTATTGAATCACTTGTATTAAAAAAAAGTCGGTAAGTTTGCAATCACGATTTGTATTAGATTATGTGTTGATGCTTGCGTAATACGCGTGAACAATGGTGTGATAAGGAAAACAATGCAAATGTTGTAAGATACAGAAAATAACCTTGCATTCTAAATAAATTACCAATTTTTCAACAAATTTTGATTTTTTAGAATATATTTATTTTAATGAAACATTATTCCTTTTTCTCATACTAATAAAAGTTTTGAGATATTACTCTTTCAACTATGTTAATAAAAATAATTAGTATTCAGTCTTGCGCATGTGTAAAAAAATATGTATTATCCAAAAATGATTTATTTAAAATTTCATGATTAATTTGTATTGCTAATGCATTGATTTTTCTTAACTATAATAAACCCTAAAATTGATTTTACTTGCACAACTTCATAGTGATTTAGAATATAAGATTATTGTTCACTATAATTTAATTACATGGTTATATAAAGTTGTCAATATAACGCCTGTCAACTCTCTAAACTTTACGATTCTAAAACTAGTTGAATTTGCAAAAGTATAACAATCTTACTTGTTACGAAAGTGCTTTTTCTTGAATTATGACATTTAATGAAAGGATGAATTATTATTGAAGTCGGCCTTGATTTTCTGGCCTATAAAAAATGAATTGAACTAACAAGTTTGAGAGAGAGAGAAAATATCTTAATAAACTGGTAATTAATATTTATGCTAATATTAACATTGGCATAGAATTAATACTTATTTTCTTGACATTAACCTCGTTATTATGCAAATAGAAATGATATAGTATTTTGTCATTTTTACCTTGTTTTGGTACATTTCCTTTCGATATATTATTCAAATTGCTCTGTTTGTTGGATGAAAGATTGTGATTTCTTGATAAATTAATACAAAAAAATCAATATAACTAGTTTCGTAGCCTTATTAATATAGCTAATATGTGATATTTTTTCATAATTTCTTATAATTTCTATGCAACGTGTTAACAGCTTTTAAGGATTGCAATACCGGTTCACCGGTAAATTGTGAATTTTAGCCTCTAATTGTTACCGGTAATTCTATGTCGTTTTTACTTGTAATTCGTTAAATTATGAGGAATTTTTGGCTATTCGCGTACCCCTTCCCTCAATTAACACCTGGGGTTTATTTTCTGATTTTTACATTTACATTTCCAATTCTTTTCCAGCCAAATGAAACGTGTTTACGCAAATTAAATTAACATTAGAAGTGCTGTGAACAGATTTAAAGAAATGCAGAACTCCCTCTATAACCCAACCCATCATTGATCCGATGTGCCAGTAAAGCGGCGCAATTACAGACACAAAAAATTAGTCACAGAAAATTATTTTACGCCTTCACCTTCAACAGAATGATGTGCGATATCAATACAAAACATTACATTTTTTTGTAGTTGTAATTGTTTTGTATGTTTGATGTATACATTATTTGTGTATGTATACATTATTTGTGTATACTATATAGTATTTTATACAATAATACATAGCCTTTTCTGTTTATTTGCGTTTTTATTAGTGATTTTCCAGTAATTCGTCAGTGCTCTGGTCCCTCCCCCTCTGCCGGATTACCGAAAGAGTATTGTACTTATAAAACTGACGGGGATTAAAATATTAGCGTTAGTAATGAATTAGTAGTCAAGTTAATAGTGATTAATAGTGCGTAGACGTAGTTTACGTTTATAAACCTTTTTCGTTCAGTATCGATCAGGGATCAGGATCTCTAGGAATGAGAAAGAACTAGAAACAGCTAGAATCCCTTGTCGTCACAACTTAACTCACTCGGACCCGAGTACACTGGTAAGTTCGATCATTAATATTGACGTTAGACTAGATAACAAGCTCGTTGAGGGTTGGTAGACTGAGAAAAGAATAGGATTTTAGAAATATCATTAAACTGACGAGAGTTATCATCTGTTTCCTCATTATTTGATGGATTATTTTTTGCGTGATTAGATTTTAACTTAGTGACTAGATAAATTATGAACATTGACCATAGGGATGAATGATAGAGAGGTGTTATATGTGTACATAACACAAATACCGAAAATATAGTGGGATTTTAGAAGTAATATAAGGGACGTGGTTAATAGTTCTCAAACAAATACAGTACAAAATATAAATGTGCATTCTCTCATAAGAAAAATTGCGAAAAGTAATCGGTTTAAGTAGCTTTTAAAACTTGTTGACAAATAGATCGCATATTGAATTATATATTTTATAATTGCTTTCATTGCGAAAAATTATTAATGTTTATAATATTACTTATAATTTATTTAAAAAATAGTAGATTTTTTTTAAAAATATTATTTGTGATCAGAATATTTTTATTTTCATATTTTTTTGTAGCCATACACAAGAATCAAATAAAATGTCTTATTATGATTTGATTTTATTACCTTATATTCACTGTTTAAGGATTTACCGGTATACCGGTTTTGTTCGAAAATTTTACCCAATTATCGGCAATAGAAGAATTGGTAAATTTGTAATCACTAATTGCATCATTCACATATGTAAATATGACTGCTTTCAGTAAATTTATTGGCATTTTTTTCCGTAACTTAATCTGTTCTTCATAGGTATTTCACAGAAATTTAAAGTTACTAAAATAGATGTTTCAGTTTTAATAAATTTTGCTATAAAAATTCCATTTCCCCCCCCCTACAAAGTACGAGTAGAATCGCAATTTAGATAAAAGTGTATGAAAAACTAACCTAGTGAGAAATTCCGTACTAAAAGATAAAATTACTGTAATAATTATCACCATATGTCAGATCATTTTCCAACTGGTCAACATTTTTATTAAATGTTAATTTTAGCTATATATTAAATAGCAACGTATACCGGTACTTTAAATATTTTGTTGTAGCATCTAAGCCGTCATTTTGATATGTCTATCTCGTTTAGTATTTTTTCTTTGTATTTAATGGTTTTTCTTGATATTACATTTAAGACTCGGCTTACGTTTATTGAATTACCGGAGGAAAAAAAAATGCTTAGCATTCCAAGCTTGCCAAGTATAATCAAGAAATCGTTATATTAGAAAAATGAAGGGAGGGAAGTCATTTTTTAAAGGATTCGGTAAATTTTTCTACATATTCCTGTGAAATAATATAAAATCTTACAAAACTCATCTGCAAAATGTTTTATTTTTTAAACAAAATCTCTTTCGTTTCGTTATAATGATTTACTTTTACCAGTGTCATACCAATTGCTACATCAGATTCAACTGTGCTCGACTTTCCAATCACAATGAAATGAAAACTTCTTGTCATTAAGTCTTTCTCAATGGACCCATCAGATCTGGAAACCATTGATAAAATCAAAATACATGTTCAGTTTGCTATTTTACGTGTTACGCATCACATTTTCGGTATATATCTGTCATTATTCATCACATGCTTTTCTGAGTATGATTGAAACCCCTCAGTGTGTTCCGAGAACTAATTCTTTCTTTTCTCTGTGACTCTACTTTTTTTTTTTTTTTTTTTTATCATTCGTGAAGAATCCGTTGATGTATGTCGTTATCAATGCCATCCACAATCAAGAGGCATCCGTAATAAAATCCTGGATAAAGGCAGCTCGAGTTAGAGGTCGGTTCTCTTTCGATAACATGTCAGGATCTTAAAAAGAAAATTCTGATTCAGTTATATCCGGGTTCAAACCGACTTCTACAACATGCTCTCCCTCTCACACCTTTTTTTTTTTTTTTGCTTTCTCTCTCTGTGTCTTTCTCGCTTAGGAAAAATGAGCAAGAACTGAAAAGGAAAGCATAAAAAATAAAAGAAAAAGTGCTTTAAAAATCCCAGATTTTCCCTTTCCAAAGAGTGCCGCCTGTCTGTCAGTTGCTATTTCCTGTCAACTAGTGGTGAAATATGGAACACTTCATGATTCCGTCGTCTTTTGCCCCACTTCTTTTTCTTTCTAATGATGCGAATGTATATCGCACGTAATAAGAGAATTGCCTATTCCATGGTTACTTTTCTTTCGAGTTTCGCAGTCGGCATGTAAAAGTGTTTCTGATTACTACCTGTTACCTGGCCTTCAGTTTGCTTTGCGCAACCGACCTATTAGGTTGATGGGATGAAACGGTTAATCCACCGGGACTTTCTCCTTTTAAAAAGAGATTAATGGCTTGACGTTTTAAGCGCCCTGCCTTTTAAAGTGGAAGGTGTTTATCGCCGGGTAATTCAGATTTTCGGTGCACGATAAAAGCGTTACATAACTACGGACGCGAAATAGCCCTTGTTTTCATTGCATTTGAAATTAAATGAATACTTTTATTTGATTAACACAGATGGTTAAAAAAATGTTTTCTTGCAAATATCCATGTGTCGTGCAATTTATGAAACGTATATCGCATGATATAAGGAAATCACGTTAAAATGTAATTATAATTATCTTTACATGATTGATAGACACTAAAATATTTCATTCGTAGTGGAATAGACTCTTTAAATGTCTTTCCACTATTGATATTTCTTCATTATCTAAATATAAATTTTTAATTAATATTCAGAACAGTGAAACTTTTATTGTAGTTTTTTATAGTGTATATGAACTCTTAAGTATTGCTGTTGATAAGGTGCATTACCTTCATTAGTTTTATTTGAAGATTTCAAGTATCGCATTACTTTAGAGGAATGGATTCTTTGAAGATTAAGACATTGACTGCTGAAATAAGGAAATGTAAATTAAGTTATGCTGTTAGAAAATTGGGATGGGGGGGAGACGTATCGAAAAGTGTTAGAGTAATTTCAAAAACTTTGGTGAAAAAAAACAGAGGGGTTAAATCAATCAATCAATCAATATTAAGTTTTGTTCCATTGTGCCTTTAATAAACAAAATTTCGAGGTGTTAAAACTTTTTTAATGTAAGAAAGTAATTTTGCAATAGTGTGTGAACCCGTCAAAAATTATTTAAATTAACTCGTTTTTAAAAAAAAAATGCTAAATATGTTTTTGAAAAAAAATCGAACTATAGTAATTAAAGAAAGAAGAATAGCTATAGCTTTTATAAATGCAGTTTAAATAATACCTCTTTTGAAACCAAACTACATAGTAAACACTTTATAATGAGACTGCATTTAGTTATCTCTGAAATTATGAAATTACTTAGGTGACCCTATCGTACATTCACCTAAGTAACTTCATAATTTCAGTGATAACTAAATTTCAAAGCATGTATTTATATTAATATTTCATGTTTTTGCAATACTAAGTAATGCTTTGCAAAAACTCCTACTGTTTCTGATCCTGTCGACAAACATTTTGTATTTTGTCAAATCCAAAAGAAATTATAACAAAGATGTATTTTAGTCGTAGGTGTAATGTCAGTAGACATACATTAAAGTAAAGAATTAAAATATTTTTAAATCAAACGTCAAGTTTATCTCAAGTGATAACAAGTTAGGCGAAAGCACGGAATTTTTTGAAGAAACTTAAAATTTGAAGAATCAAGTCATATGGAGCAAAAAAAGCAAATGAAAAATTTATAATAACAATGCTTATATGAGGGAGAAAACACTCTTCAAGGTTGACATTAAAAACCAATATTTTAAATTAATTTTATACATGAATAGAAATCATTTTAACCACTTACATTTATTTGTTTTTTTCCTCTGATAATTAATTATTTAAGGTAAACATCAATATTTTTAGCCTATCGTATTTATAAGTGCATGACCCTTTCGTTTTCTTTTATTTCACCGATTTTTTCTCGCTATTAAAAACTCATCTATTATAAATCGGTGACACCTATACAGTGAAAAATGTTCTTCGTTCTATAATATTATGTTCAATGAAATTGTTCCAATTTGTTTAGCATTGCTTCATTCGGCACTGAAATAAGTAGGATATTATCGCTATTATTACATGATGACTATAATTTGATATGGTGATTTTCCGGATCGAAAGTGAAGATACGTTTAAACTGAAGTTTGTTCAAACGTTTTGTAAATATTTTATAATACCGATACGATGAACTAGTTTTTCTTCACATGAATACTAAATAAAAGGCATCGTGAATGTATTATATTTTGTGAAACCAGTTCTTTGTATTGAAGCAATCGTATTGTTTTTTTTATTATGATATGCTTGCATTCGAATGATCTTTTAATAAAGAACATTGGATGATAGTTTTAATGGCCATTGAAGAAAAGAGACAAAACATTCATTGCCGTTTATATTCTAAGATAATACTCCTTAAAGTTTGTTAGCTTGCGAAATTTTTCAATGGTGTTTAATTTTAAAAGTCCGGGAAATAAAAGTTTGTCAACGATATTCATCAAATGTTTGTTGTTTGTGAAAAATGGGACCGTTAAGTTGAAGCGTGGTGTAGTGGGTAGTCAACTATTCATAAAGTTTCCTTTGTTTAAAAGGATGTGTCCTACTTTGGACAAACATTACTAACTGCAAAACACACAAACATGAAAAATGATCTTACGTTTCATCCAACAATTAGAAATGATAAAAGTTTCATAAAATTTTCTCTCAAGCGAACCCACGCTGCAATTTGGAGATTTCTTTAGATTCATTCAGATTCATTTATTCATTTCTCTTGTGAAGCTATGTATTTTAAAATGATGTGCAAAACTATTTAGTTCAATATTCCTGATTCATCACATTTTAATTCAAACTAATGAAAATGAAATTTCTAAAACAAAATTATAAAAATATGCAATGTAAAATATTCTGGATCAGTTATTAATGGATATATATATTATATATATATATATATAAACATAAACGAGAAACAAATGAAGATTTAAAATCATCGAGCGATGTTGGTTTTCGCTTTCATAGTATCGAGATTTAAGTGTTTTTATTTATTCTAAGTTTCAAAAATATAAAACACTAAAATTACATGAAAGTTTCAGTTAATTGTAGCTTTTCCTTTTTCAAAACCATGGTTTTCAAAAACGGATATTTAAAATAAATAAAGCGAGAGATAAGAGAGAAAAGAAGTGTTATTTACAAATGGGAAACTACCGTATTTTTAACTTCTCTTGCCATGCATTTTCTTATAATGTTTTCGAATAACTCTAAAACAATTTGTTTTTGTTGTTAGGTCTTTTCGGTCAACATCTGTTTAACATGTTTAGGCCACATCTTTCTCCTTTTTTTCCCCCGCAAATTTATCATGCTGCCATCTTCTGGTGCATCATAACATTATTCGCAATGCTTTAGTAAAGGAAAACTTTCGTCCTTCGAAAGGAGTTTTATTTTGCACATCACACATATGCGAATGATATCTCCTAATCTGATCGATTTTTTCCTTTCAAAATCGTGATAATCGATTATTATTTTGTTAAATGATTATTTCTAGGTTTTATATATATATATATATATATATATATATATAAATAAGGAAAGAAACGCGATACAGTTAGGTGCATAAATATGAAATACTATTTTCAGTGCCTGGTAGAAATTTAATTGACATTCTATGAAAATATGTCAGATGTGACCAAAAATAGATGTAGAATAGTACTCTTGAACTTAAAATTCAGAAGGAAAAAAAAATCCTTAAGAGTAATTTTAGAATAGTTTTCATCGTTTTGTGCATAAATTTTTTTCGAATTTTTAAGTTGAATCCCTGAAATGATGTTAATTAATTTAATTTTTAAAGTGACTTAATCAGTATTTCACTGCATTTTTCTTATTTCTTCATCCAATCCATATATCAACGCATAGGAACCAAGGATTGGTATTTATGTAAATAAAACACGGAAAAATAAAGAATAAATTCCCTCAAATTTATATCCCAGTTTTAAAAAAAGGGGAAATAAATAGTGAATAAAAAGTAAACAATGCAAATAATTTGGGAAAACCCTCCAAATGATCGGGTTTTTGATATTTCCTTTTTTTTTTTTTTTTTTTTTTTTTGTCATCATTCTTTCGGTTTTATGACCATACCTGTGAAACATTTGTTGCGGATGTTAAAAGACGCCTTCTGTAGCAGCACACCATCTGTTCTTTTAGGGTTGCCATATTATAGCAAAGATAATATTTTGGACGCGCCTCGGATATTCTAAATTGGTATTTCTCAAAAGGAATGCGTTACATATTGGAAGTCTATATTATTTGTTCATGCATTTTCATTCACTGGTTGTTGTGAAATATAAAAGAACGCGCCTGTTCAAACTACGAGGTTATTACGTACATTTTTGTTAGAAATATACGCATGTGTCTGTGAAGAGTGTGAAATTTTAAGAATGACTAGGACGTTATTTTTTCGAAACGTGCAAATCTGGAATTTCAAACACGCTGGAATTTTATGGATTTAAGACCGGAATTATGTATAATTGCGATTCCGATGCAGCGACTGCGGTTTCTGAAACTGAGGTTAAAGTAAAGTTGTTACTTATGGATTCAAGCGTAATACACATCAAACGCTTCATTATTATTTCGTCTATATTATTTAAATATTACTTTTTTTTTTGAAGACCATGATTTGTTTATTTCTGCTCCCAAAAGCCTAAATTTATAGCCTTCTAATTTTGCAATTTTTTCGCTTAGTATTTTAAATGTTGCAACTTATTATTTATTGTCCTTCTCGGAATTCCTGAAAATGGAAAATATTTATAAATTTTTAGCCTACAGAATTTGAATAGTAAAAATCTTTATGTCTTGAAGTTGAAAAGTAATTGCACTTTAGTACATGCATCTGTCGTAAAAATGCCGTGAAGTAAAAATCTTTTGGAAACAAAAAGTAAATTATAAAATTTTTCTTTCCTTCCTTAATTATTAAGAGTTACTTTTGGTAAACGATCGAACGTTTTTAAGTGGATAACCTTTGGGCTTGATGTTTAATAATTCGATATAAAAACCAACGTTTTTAAAAACAACGTTTTTATATAGTGGCAAAATTTATTAAGAAAGATTATTGAAATATTAGTTAAAACTGGTCGCAAATATCTAAATATTGCATTGTTAGGCAAGTAAGAACGGTTCCCGAAATTTCAGAACTCTAGCTTGATGGGAAGTTGGTTAATTTAACGATAGAAAATTTGATGACACACACACACACACACACACAGAAACACGAACCAAGTGAAATACATAAAAACGTTAAAAGTAACTAAAATTAATTAATTAATTCTGTAAATTAAATGGTTGGAATGCAGTTTAACCCAATCACTCTTGGCGACAAGAATTATTTGGCAGTATTTTGCCAAATGTGGCTACCCTGGTCCGTTTTACGGACTTAACGTTCAGCCAAACAAAAAAATCGCCAAGTTTGATGCCAATTTTTGAAATCGCGCCAAGTGGTTGGGATAAACTGCATTATTGAAAAAAATACTAGCTAAAACTTGTCGCAAATGTCCAAATATCGTATTGTTAGGCTAGTGAGAACGATTCCCAAGGTTTCAGATTTCTAGCTTGATGGGAAGTTGGTTAAATTAACGATCGAAAATTTGATGACACACACACACACACACACACACCAAGTGAAATTCAGAAAAACGTTTTAAAAACCACTCATGAGATTTGTCCGTAGAACCAGTTATGCAAAGCAAATAGTTATGCAACCCATCCAGTTAGCAAAAAAGGGAAATAAATTTTAATTTACCTGCCATGTTCTCGGATTTAACATTCAGACATCAAAATAGCTTATTTTTAGAAATATATTTTGTCACCTACACCAAAAACATTAAAAAAAGAAGTAAATACTTTTTATTAAAATAAGTGGACAAGAATTCCAATATTCACTTTAGGGAGCATTATTTGTAATTATGTTTGAAGTTTTGTCAATCATTGTAAATATTGAAAATGCTGCTTATTCCCATTATGTAGTAATCACTAATTTATACAGTTTTTCTAATTATTAATATTTATAAACATTCAAAGACACTCTGCAAAGAGTCTATTTAATATTAACTTGCACAAGGTTATGGTATGCTTTGTGGTTCTACCAATCACCCTTTAAAAATTGGCATTTTTTGTATTAAAAGTTCTCTGTAAATATCATTAATCCACTGACATTTGAAACAGTGTAAATATAAGCATCTACAAAGTGTTTTATTTTCTTGTTTACTTTCTGAGTACTTAAAGCGGATTTCGAATCAATTCTAAGGTCACTCTTGTTGACAACCTACATGTTAAACTTTCAGATAACCATGAGCGTTGAAATTCTGCCTATGAAACACAGGTAAATAGATAAGCCCCGCTCTCGCGGCAACCCCACTTCAAACTTGCCAAACCGAAACAGTAAAACCTTGCGAACTCTTATCTATTTTCTGCCAAAGATAAAAAGAAAAGAGAAAGCGCTTGTTTCGAAACTGAACATCTGCCTGTGGTTTTACCAAACGGCCATAAAAAAAACACCAATGTATCTACTCTGATACCTTAACCTCATTTTTTTAAATACCGTTTGCTTTTGGAGAGATGGCTGGATACCTGCTCGACATTTTAAAAACATTGATGTCGAAGAGTGTTCACCTGGTATCTGAATTTACAAACCTATACCATAATCTTAAAATGTTTTGCTAACTAAGCATTTGTTAGCTGTAAATATCTGTTTTAAGTATCGCTTTATGTTGGCTGAAGATGAACAAATATAATTTTGTTCACGCTAAAATATGTCCTTCTAAAAATCTATGTTTTCTGCAAAATGAAATCAAATTTCGTCAATGTCGATACAATCTGTGTTTGAGAAGGTATATAAATTCGAGAATTCGTCGAGCAAATCTCTTTGAAATGTGCAAGCATATATGACAATTAGTTACTTCAGAACGTGCACAATGCGAATAAATATTAATCAAGCACATTTTGTAGATTCTTTGAGAAAACATTAATTGAAAATCGTATATTTCTCTTTTACCATTATAATATTCTTTAAATGAATTTTTTCGTAACAATCATAAAAGCTGCTGTTGTTTAAAAAGAATGTGAAATAATTTCGTTTGTTATTTCTATCGTATACATTAAATCTATCAAAAGAAAATAAAAATATTGTTTTTAAGAGTTCTGGCTTGTGATTATGTTACTCATACGATGGAGCTATTATTCACTTTGAAAGATGGGTATAGACGCTATATTATTATCTGTTCAGCAAAATATGACAAAAAAACCCTGACTTATCGTCGATCGATCTAGTGTTATCCACAGTCTGTTCGCTATGTTTCCGTATTTCGCCGAATTAATCATTTTCATTTCCATTTATTAATCACGTAAAATTAATTATTTATTTGACTTTTGCAGAGCTAAGTCGATCACTTTTGTTACTTTTTAATCATTTCAATTTATTTTATTTTGATTTTATTAACGTTTTATTTAACAAGCTTTTTTTAAAAAAATCTAATATTTATTACTTGATAATTTTAAATAACCTACTGCTATATTTATTAAGTTTCGAATTGAACTCATCATGAGTGTTTGAGGTAAATTTTGTATTAGGGCAATGTCTGGCAACACTTTTTTTTTCAGTAAGGGGAAAAAAACTGCTTTTGGATTGGAATGCTGGAAAATATAAAAAGACACTAATCAAAATCTCGACACCATTGTTTTTTCGTAGAATTCTTTCAAAAAATTCTTAGACAGTGGCCACCATCCGAAACAACAGACTTCACAAAAAATAATTCCTAAAGAGCAAATTCCGTAAAAAAAAGTCAATTTCTGACCAATGATATGTCTTCTTTCCATTTGACCGCTGAGTAATAAATCGGGGTTTGTTGACTTGCAGAATTCAATTGTTTTTTTCCCCTAGTTTTGGGGTCTGAAAAAGGCGATGGAAAAAGCGATAACAATGCCAAAAGAGGCACCTAAGTCAAGGCTGTTGGAGGACAAGGCGGTGTTTTAAACAGGTGGATGTGCAGAGTCGTTTGTGCTGGGGGTGGGGTACCTTAGAGAGATTTAGAAAAGGGGGGAAACTCGTGGAATGCAACGACCTTTCTTGAGGCTTTACGAAGGGGGAGGGGAGGGTAAAAACGACCTTGCCAAGGGCGTTGAGAAGTGGGATTCACTTCCAGACGGCGCCATATTATTCCATTTATCAGGTACCGGCCCTCTCAGGGAGATTTTTGGTTAATTTTTTGTCATTTTCGATTTGGTTGGAGTTGTTGGTCTAGAAATGTCGAGGGCATGAAATGAGAGGTTACGATAAATGGTGTGTCGATTTCCCCCTCCCCAAGATGATGACACAACTCACATTCGTCGAGACGTACAAATATTGTTTTCTGGAACCGATTTTAGTTTGTGGTAATTTTTTTGATGTTTGGGAGTTTGTGCTGTAGATGTTTGCATTGAATTTTGGTTGGTATTGGATAGTGGTTGAAATACTTCGAAAAATTCTTTAAATTTTCCAAGAAAGTTTCGAGTAAAATATTTTTTTTACAAATCTCACCGTCTCATATGTTAATTAAAAATATGATTTTGAAGTTAAAAATAGATTCAATTATATATTCTATAAAAATGGTATTTTTAATCTTTACAGAATGATTTCACGGTTTCAAATATATATATATATATATATATATATATATAACAATTTCATACATAAATTAAGAAAACCACAGTGAAGAAATAAGTACATAAAAAAATTAGGAAAAAAGTATTGTATATAAATCAGAATGGTTCGGTTGTATACGTAATACCAATCTATTGTTACATTTGAGCATCATCTTTATTTTACAACGTTTTTCTGAATTTTACTTGGTGTGTGTGTGTCATCAAATTTTCGATCGTTAATTTAACCAACTTCCCATCAAGCTAGAGCTTTGAAATTTTGGGAATCGTTCGTACTCGCCTAACAATGCAATATTTAGACGTTTGCGACAAGTTTTAACTAATATTTCAATAATTTTAACAAGTCAAAATATTCTTTCCTCTCGGCGCTTTTAGGATTGAGGAAACAATTTCTTTCCCCCTCTGGGAGCACCGGGCACTCCCCACGCAGCATGCGGTATCGTAAACCTTTTGTACTCACAAAGGGGAGATACTATCTCCCCTTTACTATCTCCGAGATAGTAAGGGTTACTGACCTTTAGTCAGTAATCATTCGCAAGAAAGAAAATTTCCAATATTTGGCGCCATGTCTTATCACAATAATTTTTTCTGAATTCTGGTTCCCATTTTTTTTTTAATAGAATGACTTACAAACTTTCAAATGCATGTTTTGATTTTATGAGTATTATGAATTTTTTAACTCTCACAAATGTCTCTTTTAAAGTGAATTTTAAAATTAAAAATAACTAACAGTTTTAACTAATATTTCAATAATTTTCTCTAATAAACTTTGCCACCATATAAAAACGTTGTTTTTAAAAACGTTGGTTTTTATATCGAATTTTTGAAGATATTCACATTAAGCATCAAAATAGAAGTAGCATTCCAATACAGAGCGCATGGTAGCGACGTTACAAGCAGAGTGAAAGCGAGAGAGCTGGAGGTACAACTCCGCCGATTGATTTCATGAGTTACTGTGTATTTTTACAATTACATTATAAGGTACAGTATTCATTTTTAGATGAGTAGCGGGTTCTACCATCACGGCCGAAGCGAAAAAGCCGGAAGGGAGAGCTTTTTCACCGTGTTTGTTAATTTATAATGGGAATTTTCTTGGAACGGTTTTCATTCACGTGGTAGTCGCATAGTATTCACGTGGTCCAGATGCAGGGATTCTTAGGGACTTTAGCTGCAGACAGAAAGTCTAGTAGGGATTATTTATGACTTTGGGAAAGCGGATTAAACAAATTTTATGAGCGCGTGATCAAATAAATAAAAGGATAATTTCGCATTGGATCAGATAATAGAAATAAGTTCTTTACTTTTGCATTAGAGAATGGGGAAAATTAGGAAATTAAATTATTCAGTGAAATGATTAAATTAAAGTTAAATCATTACACATACACAAACACACACACATACATTATATATATATATATATATAATGCGGAATTAATAATTTAATTAATCCACTCTATTTAAGAATAATTTATTACTTTAATATGAGTTGTTTCATGAAAAAATTCTTCTTTCACAGGGTATAGTGTTTTAAGGAAACATTTGGAAGGTTTAAATTGGTTTTCATTTATTTTATTGTAAATGTTTCGTCCCGTCTAAATTACTCGCTTTAAAAAAGTATTGCTACGTATCATGGATATATCAACAGCTGTTTTAAAATTTATCCAATTAAAATGTAACACACACACACACACACACACATATATAAACTGTACTTCAAATGCATTGCAAAGAAAGCGACGTATTCGAAATGAGTCTAAAAGGAGTTGCAGCAGCCGTTATTTTGAGGGAGATCATTCATCATCAATAAATCTACGCTTCTCAGCAGTCAGCATTATTTTTTAGTTGTTTGGGGGCGTTATTGAGGTTAGGACCGGACGTAGACATACCACCGCCAATCTTTGGTCCTGAGAAAGTATTTTTAACCCAGTGTTTTGTCGATGAAATGAAGTCGCGCAGAAATCTCTTCAGTTTTATATTTCAAACGTGCGTAGCAAAGATTTATTTAAAACTCATTTCTGAAAATGCCATTACTCAGTAGCTATATACAGAAACAGATTTTAATTTAAATTGTGCATTGCAATTATAACAGTTTATTATCATATTAAACGTAAAATGTTTTAAAAATTGTTAGACAACAAAAATGAAAATACGTCAATTAATAAATGAAGTTCGCTTATACGTACAAAAGATCTGCAGAGTTAAAATATTCAGATTTTATAAAAAAAAAAAAAAAAAAAAAAAAAATTCAAATTTCATACGAAAATAAGTAGTAATTTTTATGGATCAGACCTCGTGATCTTGTAAAATGTTCTGACTTTTTTTTTTAAAAAAAAAAAAAATCTTATCGTTATCCTTTTTTATTATTACGCAAAAAGGTCACACGTATCAACAAGGGCTTGAAGCATTTTAAAATTGACGAATCTATGATGTCTGCTAGCCTTCTAAATTCGAACCTGGTAGCCTTTCTGACAGTTCGTAGTGCGTAGCTCTTAAAAACTTAATAACTTTCCTGATTTAAAAAGTATTCTAAACTCACTATTAAATATTTAAATGAAGTTTTAATTTTGACTTAAATTTATTGAATATTTCATGTGCTCAACTTAACTGCTTCTTGTGCGTAAATCTTGAAAACTCAGTAATTATTCTTTTTCAAAAATTATTTTAAAATTCACTATTAGATACTTTTACATGAAAAAAAAATTTTTTCTTAAATTTTTCATTTTATTTGATTGAATCCTATATATATTCAACTTACAATTTCTTTGAGTATATAACTTTCAGCTATTAACTCCTGCTTTTAAAGTATACTCTTGGACAAATATAGAACCAAAGTTCAGTGTCACAATATATATTTTTCGTTCAGATTGGAGACAATGCCCGGAAGGGTTAAGGGTTTCTATAAAATCATGAGCAACTTAAAGGCCCATCATTTATTTTTGAGAAATATTCTCTTTCGCAATTTGGCTCTAGAGCTGAAGGGAAGCCACAGTATCTGGAGAAACTCATTAAAAATTAATATAGCCTTGCTTTTGCAATGTGTACATTAACTATTCAGTGTAAATAGTTCTCTTGCAATTAGTATTTATATATTTAATTGTGAAAACGTGTTAATGGTTGCATTACAATATTTTTATTTATTTATTTATTTTTGCATTTCCGATTAGTAATATAGATGATTTGTTCAACTAGAAATATATTTATGTGTTTTTGTGCCCTTATAGAATTTCCAATTCAGTCAATATGGTTTTTTTTTTATTATTATTATTATTATTATTATTATTATTTAAGTGTGAAAAATTTTCTGAAAATCTTAAGGAGTGTTCACATCTCGCAGACACTCCTTCATGTGCAAGTCTTAGTTGGCATACTTTATTTTAAAAAAAAATTAGCTATGGTGAAGGTGACCGCGATATTTTAAAGTTTAAGATTTATGTTCTTCAGGATTAAATTCTTTTTGCTTTGTTTTTTGAATATCCTTTTGACCTGAGTAGAAAGACTAGCTTTCCGAAAGGTATCGAAATGTTATCTTATTTTCTCATGAGCTGGTTTGTGTATAATAAAATAAATATATGGATAATGCCAATCTTCTAAGACGTTACCTTGAATTTATGGAACAGTATAGTATTTTCAAGGATGTGTGTGTTATAAATTATGTGAGAATTTAAACAATATCTTTATGCCTGAGCTTTCTTATACTTTCCAGCTTGAGTGCTACGTACTACATATACTTCTATTTTCGTGATGAAAACAATAAATATGTTTTAAAATTACGAAAAAATATTTACTTTGGACAATGATATATAAGATTTCAATATAAGAATGATTGTTTACCCTTATGAAGAATGAATATAAGCGAGTGAAAATGAATATTGATTTAAATCTGTGGTTTTTTTTTTTTTCCGAACCGTTAGCGAAAGAAAAAAAAACATTACAATAAACGTGAAATTTGTCGAAATTATTTTACCTTTAGGAATATTTTAATTTATTATGAAACGAAAATTGTATTGAAACGAATATAAGATAAACAGATTTTCAGTCAATTATTCAGATGGAATTTGTTTTAATTTAATAAAAATTAATATAATAATAACATATAATGCATTTAATTTTTCATCGATATTATGAACCAATAATAATTATCATAGGTTATGAATGTCCTTAAATATTGTAATTAGGGAGATTATAATATTTTTTTTAATTACGGTTGCGTGCTCATTTTATAAACAATTTTTCTCAAATCTACGATTATTTTATAGTTTATTAGGAATTTAGAGCTTTTTTTAGTGAAGCGATTCTAAAAGTTGTATGTATGTTAATCGATTTATAATTAAAACTAATAAGTAATAAGAAATAATTTTTAGCTAAAATCTACTTGTTTTCCGTAAAGCTATTAAATTAAATCATTTCTCTCTTTTCGAAAAATGACTTATACCTTATGTATTACTGGAAAGGAACGTATAAAAATAAAATATGTACTTCCATCATAATACAAAATTATTCATACGAATATGATTAGAATTAAACATCTACTTTGACTAATTATTAATCTGCATATAGCATGGAAATCATACCATGCTTTATATTTTAGGGATTATTATGACAAACACATAACATATATATTAAGGAATTAGAAGTCTTGTCAAATATTGAGACTTTTGTTCTTTCTTCAATACTGTTAAACTTTCGAAATGTTTTATGCGTGTTCTTGATCATTAAAATTTTTGCTTTATTCTTTCAAAAGGTACACTGACTCCCCCTTAAGAATAACCGAACAAGACATGCTTGAAACAAACATTTCAGTAAAATAACCATATCGAGACAAAATTATTTCAACTATCTCATATTTTTTCAAGCGTTTTCCCTCTAATTATTATTGCATTTTTTAGTTTTAAAAATAAATTTATTGATTGGTTTTTTAACAATAGCGTTGAAAGAAAGCAAACAATTTAAAACAGTCACTCAAACACCATTTCTATGGAATCAAACGCATTTGAAAATGATTTTTTTAAAAGAAAATAACTGAAGTGAATGCATGATATATATATGGAAAAGCAAATTATACTGAACAATATATCTATAATTACACGACTCTTTTAGCCTTTTTTTGTAGTTAAAGTTATTATTTATTTCCATAGTTCACTATGATGCTGGTCAGTCGTCATACCAAATTCTATCCATTTTAGCTGTTAGTCATCCTGTTTCATCTGAAATATCAAATAGAGCTCAGTTAAAAGTCCATTTTAAATCAAAGATATCTTTAATGGAGAACAAAACAATAGCAGACAGATTGACCATTAAATATCTGTATGGACATTTCTTGCCTTGCTTTTCTCCAACTTGTGTATGTGCTTGATGGGAAACCTTGGAAGATCGGCTTTTGACCTACCCTAAGAATGAACTTCAGTTAGAATCAGTTGTAAATAGGAGTGGAGGGAGGGGAAGGGGGACCGCGCATGCATAAATAAATACTTTGGTGAATGCATTCGTCACTATTTTTTACTCCCTACGCCTTCTGTGCTGGTAAGATATAATTTAAATAAGAATTTTGTATGAATTGAGGGCGCAATTAGGCTGTCAAGGTAAAGAAAGAAAGACGCCTTCTTAAAAGCGCATTAGTGAATTAAGGTAACATAGGCAAAGAATCATCGTCGTCGTCAAAGCTGCTTCGTTCATTTATAGATGAATAATATACATGGTACTTAAAATAAATGTTTCAATGATTCAGGTCGTATCGTTTCATGAAATGTGAAGCTGTTAGATAAGTTACGTTTATTTATTTAATTTGATCAATATCATTACATGTGCTTTTTAAAATTGCGATTATATGAGTCACCCTGCTTACTTTATATTTTTGAAGAACTTCCTTTTTTCGTACAATTAGGTTTTAATTTGCTTATATTTTAAACATATTGCTTTTATTTATTCGACTAAATTTAATAAAGTATTCGTACTTTTTATTAATTTAGATTTTATTTTACCGAATTATCGTTCATCAATCACTCTTTTATTATTTATACATTTAATACAAATTTATTGATTATCCGTTATAGATATATTATTATCTGGAAATTTTAATTTAATAAATCTGGCAAAAACTATATATATATAAATGGGGGGTAATATCTTCTCCGATGTTATTTGATGGGTGTTGTCTTGGAAAAATAATTGACAATCGTTTGTAGTTCATTCAATCATGTTGTTTATTAAATTATATAAGTATCTATTTATTTATTATAAGATACTATCCATCCTTGACGAAAGTACAGCTCGCGAAATGTGAGCGTCTTACGTAGCAAGTGTCCGCAGGGAAAGAGATGGAGTTGGATTAAGTATCTTAGGAAAAAAGGAGGAGGTCCCCGCAATCTTACTAATTCAGCAGTTTAAATGGGGTTCGGGATCTTTCTAGTGATCAAATCACGCGTGATTTTTCAAGAGGAAATTAAGATAGTTAAAAGTGGAAGTCAAAGTAGTTTTGATTTTTAAAGGCTTGGAGTTAAGAATATTTTAATAAAAAGAGAGAATAAATTTATCATCCCACACATATACACATACACACACACATATGTGTGTGTGTGTGTAAAATTCATTTTAACTCATTTATATAACTCACCTAATTCATTGAATTTATCTTATTTTCTGGAATTTCCCGTTCATCTGGTCTTATTCTATTTATAAACATAATCTTGGAATAATTTCAATCGACTGAATTGAGACTATGTCATGATAGTCGTTAAGGGTGACACTTGTGTTCCTGGACTGCATTTACTTTCTGTACTTAATATTCAGACCTCCTCCGTCTGCACTAATATTTATAGTTGTTTACTTGAACCCCTGCTAACTATTTTGACCGGAATGAGCTAGGACGCCTACCGATAAGCTTCTTATCTCAGATTCTGTTTCTTTATACTGTTCATACCCAAATACCAGATGTCAAAACTGAAGACCCCCTGGTTCAAAAGTATTTCCTGTGGCTTAAGTATCTCTAAAATCTGCGTTTTAGACCCTACGAAATAGAGGACATCCATCAGGATCAATGCACTGATGACCACAAGCGCTTCATTTGATAGGCGCCCTCATGTGCTTTGCAAAATATTAAATTACATTTGTAAGAGAAGCACTTAGACAACTTGTCTTATCAGTCATACTAGTTTCGAAGTTTCTATTTGATTGGTTGGTTACTGATATGTTTGGAATGAAAATATTTGTCTATTTTCTTTCGTAGAAAATTGCGCAATTTTTTCTTTTTCTCTTTATCTTCCGGAGATATTACTGCAACGAAAGATGTAAGATACGAGAAATAGAATAAGGACTATACTACTTTTTATTGGTTTTGCTTTAAAAAACGCACTCACACATTATGAAAAATGGTTGGTATAGCTTTTAAGCCTTTTCCCCCCCCTTTTGTTTAGTTATTTCCAGGAAGTCATTAAAATGGGTTATTTTACTAACTTTTGAAAAAGGCTATCTTTGCTTTTATATTAAAAGGTGCAGAAAACCAAGTTCGATGCATCTCTTCTTTTGAATAGAAAAATATCCAAACATTAATATATTCTTATTTTCTTTTAAGTATACAGAATATCATTTCATTATATTATTCTTTTCTGTTTGAATAAATTTTTCCTGTGTGAGGAATATTCTGTATATCGCATCTCTCGTAAATGATTACGTTCACCGAATAAGAAGTAACCTCATTTCACAATGTGAAAAATATTAGCACTATAGATGGAGTAGAATTTGAGGACTATGTACCAGAATGCATTCCTGAAAAACCATATTTTGAGAAAAACGCAAATACATATTTTTTCCCTTTTTTTATAAGGCGTGGTACGTTTGTTTACAATTTTCAAATTCAGTTTTCGAAACTTCTACTCGTATTTATCAAATAAGTGAGAATTTTGAAGCTTTTTAATATCTTAATTACCTTAAAGTTTATTGTGTTTATACAGCATCAAATACAAGAAGTAGTAGCATAGAACTTGAAAGTCTATTTCTCGCATTTTTAATTGACTGAAAAATGTCTTCTTTTTATTACAAGAGAAAGAGAGAATATGGCTTTACCAGTATGAATTTATATTCTCAGAATTTTACAAAGAGAATACGCTTTTAATATCATTGCAACTGATGAAACAAATATTTTATATAAATACTTAACTCGTAAATATTACGTGTTATTCATTAAACATGTGCAAGCATTAAATGTGAAAGATTAAACATGTGCAAGCCTTAAATAAAGTATACCTTTTTTTTTTCTAATTTTGATTAAGACATTTACGAATTACACATGTTGCAACACTTTTACTTTCGAAAAAAAAAATATTCTCCCATTCTCTACATTTTCTTTTACTTAATATTTTTTTAAAGCCATGGGTGGCATTCGAAACCTCCCGCGACCGCTCCTACATGTGAGCTGAGAAATTTCTTTATGATTGCACAGCATTGATAAATTAATTATTTAGTCTAACCTTCCTACTGCTCTGCAAGCCATTGCTACTGCCCAGTTAGTATTTCCTGTATGATAATTTCTCCCTCACATTCTATGCAAGTATTGCCTCTTGTGACCTTCTCTTGCAGCTGGAACTGCTCATTACTTAATTCCGAGCCGTTAGTTCCTACTGAGCAAATTACTGTAGAAACTTTTCTGAACTCCTGCCATTAGAGATAGGGAACAACTGCTTAGACCTGTGATTACAAAAGCAAGAATTTTCAATTGAATGTGGATGGTAAATTAAGTTCTTGGAGAGAAATAATTATATTTCAAGTGCCACTGAGCTATCAAATAAATTGAAATATTAACTGACTCAGAGAGCACTGATAGATTTGTGAATGCATAAAAGTTTATATCACCTCTCCTGTGAAGTGTGGATTGAAAGTTTTAATGAAGTCGGTTCTAAAAGTCTTTAGTGTTGTTGATTAGTTGTGTGAAATTAAACTCACTTTAAATTGAATGAAAATAAACTATGTCCTTAAAATGTTGCGAAGATACCCATCTTTGTGTGAACTTGGTGTTTCTTTTACATTTGAATTGTTTATACCAAAAACAAGCTTAAATTTTTATTTAAAAGTAGATTATATTCCAAATTCCTACCGAACAACCATTTTGGGTGTAATTTTTTTTAATAAATTTTATTCAGTTATTTTTTTGCAATGCTACTTTTTCACATGATTTACATCTCTTGCTGTATCCTGGCGGCAGAATCATGGCTTAGTACTCAAAGGGTCAAAGTCTCGATTCTACTAAATTGATTGACTAATAGGCTATTAACGTTTCACTTAAAATCAACACGAGGGCTTTTGGCAATGGACCTCGTGATTTTGAATCTCGATCTAGTGACTAGGATGTCTCCTGAGCTGGCATTCCACTCTCCAAACATCCACACCACGCCAATGTGAAGGCTTTGAGCAGCGACAGATTTAACGTGCATCAGCTTCCTCTACGCAATGGTCTTCAGTGGCATCAGGATTGGAACGTACGACTCGATGGAAACAATGTCAACCATGAACTTGAGACTATGACCACTCGGCTACCTCTGCCACTTCCAAATTTCTTTGGTAAAATATGCATGACAAAATTACCTGCCAATATCTTCCTTCATTATTTTTAAAAATTATGATATCATTGACATTATCATAAAATCTACTTTAAGACAACGACCTTTTAACGTGTAAAATTCCTGTTAATTAATTCTAACAGAGACCCATGAGAAATTAGACTAAGGACTTAATTTTTCTTTTATTAATCAAGCATGTGTACAAATCTCAGCTTGAGAGTAAATAATAAAAGTAGGCGTCTACTTGAATATATTAATTGACGATGATCTTCAGTGTCCGACTTCTTAATTTTGCATTTGAATCAAAAAACCATTGAGTGGAATTATGAGATTATTAGACGCGTTAACTCTCTTTCTGTCTCTCCGAATGAACCTCGTGATCCTTATGAAGCTTGTAAACTGATATGCCACTGTTGTCAAATAATAGAATATCAAAATTTGGAAGTTCATCGCCAATAGTTCTTATGTTACGCTGATTAAAACAAAAAGTAATTTAAGTCGTTCTCGTATTTAAACAACAGGACTATAGCATATTATTTATAATTTATACTCTGTTAGAAGTCCGTCTTATAGAGATTGTACTTCATACTGAACGGAATGTACCCGCTGTAAGCTTTTATACGTAATGGTTTGAAACTGAGTCATTCATTCCAAATGCGGAATATTTGTTTGGTATATTTGAATACGGTTTATTGTAGGGGTGGTGGAAATTTTTTTAAAATGGAAGTAATAATTTTTATTCAAAAGGGCGTGAAATCCGTGAACTGACTCTTTTATGAAAAAAGTATGAAAAATGTTTCAACCGTTGATTAATTTTATTTATAGATAAATATAAACGAAAGCTGATTAGAATTTTGATATTCAAAGGACAGGTAAACGAACAGCCTCATAAGACATTGTTAGATCGAGCTGTGATCCTAAAGAAGGAAAAGTTATCTTTTTTTACACTACTTATAAATATTTTTCATTTCAACTGATAAGTAACTATAAAAAGAAGAGAGCATCGTATATTTATCTCGAACATAAAAAGCATAAGATATATCCTTTGTAAAGAAACTTGTCACAACGACATAACGCAATCACTTTCACAAATGGGCAGAACCTTATTTTCCACTGAAAAGAAAAGAAAAAAAAAAAAAAAAAAAAGATAAGAGCCAAAAAATGACATGAAATTTCAGTTTACCTCGTATCGATATATCTCACCTCATAACTCTTTCCTAACCCTAATCCAGTAAACCTGTCGCAGAGAAAGTCAAAAGGTCAATTGAAAGAAGAAGAGGAAAAAAATACAAATGTGTGTGTATGAAGAAAACCAATAAGGTTATCGACTCTTTCTCTCTCTAGGTGTGTTACGTCCTAAAAGTTTCAAACTTTGCAAAACACACCACATTCTGTTAGTTTCACAATTATAAAAAGTAGTCTTGCCTCTGAACGATTTTTCTTTTGTAAGCCTTTATATGAGGCTGACGCCCAACAGAATTTTAGGTAACAGCAAAGTAAACCGACTACAACTTCCCCCTTACGTGCTTTTTGTGATGTTAATGGTCATTGTTATCAATAGTTTGTATCATGAAGCAGCTCCTTTGTCCTACACTGAAACACTTATTAAATTCTTTTCTTTAAACGAATTGGATTTTATAAGTTCGTTACGAAAGCGTTCTTTCTGGAACTAATTAATTTCATAGCTGTCATTTATACGCGAGGCTTTTATTAATTAAATAAGAAAGTTTTTTTAAAGTGAATAATGTTGTTTTCTTTACAATGGTCATTTGAAATATTCATGCTCTTCGAAATGTTACTTTTGCTTATGAAATATTGAAAATTTTTAAAATATTGTGTATGTATGTATACACACACACACACACATATATATAATTTCAACAAAATATTTATAATCAAACTTCTTAAATGTTGTTGTTATTTATGATTAGTTTTGCTTTTTAACTTCCAAGAGTGCTCTCATCTTTTAACTTTATATAATTTAGCAGAAAATGATAACAGTATTGTCTAGATATTATCTGGTTTTTCAACTGATATCTTATTAAGTGGCCCGATGTTATTCAGGAATGCTTGAAATTTAGACAAATGACTCTTTTGACTCATAAAATTAATTAAAATTTTAAAATTATTTTTAGCCTTGAAAAGTTTTTGAGCTGGTTAAGTATACTGAATCAGTTAATTTTGAAAATAAGAAAAAGTATTTTAATAAGTGAAGAAAGGGGACAAAAGTTATTAAAATTCATTTTATTAGAGTTGAAAGGATTTAGTTCAAAACTAGAGAAACATATTGCTGGAGATCGGAGAAAAGATACAGGATTAAAAAAAATGATTGAATGATAAAATGAAGAATATAATGATTTGCTATTAACATTATTATAGGAATAACAGTGGAAGGTACTTTATTGATGAAATATGTGTAAAAATGTAACAAAGAATGGTTGACATTCTGGAAGACTCCATAAATTAACATACTAGATAAAACGACCTCCGTGACTCAATTCTCGAGAATTTCCACCAAAATGACTGACGGCTGTTGTAAAATATCCACTATTTAAATTAAACAATCGTTTGATAGCATATAATGAAATTGAGAAATTAATAACAAGATAAATACAAAACATTTTCCTTACTTGTAATTATATCTTATCAAAAATCTACGAGTTCGATGCAATATTTTTTCTATATTTTTTCACAGCAAGGGTCAAGAGCCAACGGAAGGTAACAATCAACATGTCTAGAGTTCTTTGCCATCTCAATATCTGTTTTTCCTCTGTCTGTTTGTCTGTGAAAGTATATGTTTATATGTTAATGAGTATCGCTCTTGCAGAATCTTAAATTTTCTCCTTCTGTTATTACAGGGCAGGAAACAATGACAGCAGTACCAACGGGTCCTCTGGATCCTCCCCTAGAATCAAGGAAGGACAGACGATATGGCAGAAAGCGACATCCCTCCGTCAGTCTTTGCGGTACTCTTCAAGATCCAAAGTAAGTTAGCGTTACGGTTAATAAAGACAGACTATTTTACTCTTCGTCAGCTTTGTTGTGAATTGAGTTTGGTTTTCAAACGAGTTTGTGTTGTCACTCAAGTGCTAAAGTGAATGTGTAATGCCTTCTGAATTATTGCTGCTTTTGATCTTGGATCGGATGTATCATCTTTCTTGAAAGGGCAGTGACGAATTCTTTCGCTGCCTGGTGAAGGATTTAGTTGCTAGCAAATATGGTAGTGAATTTGAGTGTGTGGGATCGAGTGAATAGTTTGCTTATCCCGCACGTTTCAAGTCGCGCGTTATCGAGGCAAGTATGCGTAGACTTGTCGAAACCATAGGGGCTACATAGATTCCCTGCATTGTAAAAAGAATTTAAAAATTGATTTTATACCGTAAATATGTTGTAATTAGTAAATCTACTGTAGTTTCTTTTTATATCCGTATTTGATGGACAATTTATTGTATTAAGGTGATAGTACACCTTCGAAACACAATTTTGAGTAAAAGTATCGATTTTTTTTTCTTCTCACGTTAAAATTCAATCTTTTATCTTTAAATACCTGTTTCAATTTTGTTTTTTCCTTACTTAGGTATTGAATTTTATAGCTGTTTTAATATTACTTGATCATGAATTTCTCTGACCGGAAAGAATTTATAAACAAGTTTTACATTTTTCATGACTGCAAAACACAATATCTCAAAATGATATGCATCAATGAACCGTAAATTATATATATATATATATATATATATATAGGTTTTTCAAGTACTTATACATAGAATAGGCAATTCTCGAGATTTTATATTGTGTGGAAGATGTTTTTATATTGCTATAAAGTGAAAAATCACAATGACTTTTTTAAGAAAATTTCAGTGTTAAGAACTCGAACTACCATAACTTCCTACGTAATAGCTATATTATTAAAATAATAGTCTATTCCCTTAGTAAGGCTATATTCCGTATTATTCGATTTACAAAATGTCAATATATTTATTTTCTTTTGAGTTACCACATTTTGCGGAAAGTCTTAATTTTTGCTTATATTCGTTTAAAATGTCCTTTTGACAGTAAAACTATGCACTAACAAAACTTTTCTAGGGTGTTATTTAGGTTATTTCAAAAAATTTTCTTCGAAAGTGTACTGTTACCCTAATTAAATAAAAGTGAAAAATAACAATATGTATTCATTATAAATTTTAGTTTGTGTAGTTGATGAGATTTTTCTAAAACTTTTCTATATTAAAAAAAAATTAATACCCCAAAGATTAGAAGCCTATTATAACAGCCCTGCTTAAGATTCTTTCCTGAGCAGGATACCCAGACCCTAATTTATATATCTACTTAATATAGAAACTAATTTTTTTCGTTCTTCGTAATCATGAGTTGGATCGATAGTTTTTATTACCATCATACTTAGAAGCAACACGAGGGGTATTGGCAACGGACTCGTAATTTTGAACCATTGTTCAGTAGCAACTACATCTAAACTGGTATTTTTCTCTTCAAACTTCCACACCTCCACACTGCAAGGACTTTTAGCTCTGATAGATTTAAAGTAATCAGCCTCACTACTTGGCGGAAACAACGCCGTCCATGACCTCTTGGCTACCGCGGCCACAATAGTGAGTTAGAAAGAAACTGTTTTCAATGAATAAAGTCAAGATCAAAATCTTATAAAAGCTTTTCCTTATAAAACATTTCGCTTATTATCTGGCTGTCTCCGAAACTTCTTTCCCCCCCTTCATAAGATTATTAAACCACAAAATAGTTTTTCCCCTCCCCAAATTAACAAAATCTGATTAATTATAAATTGATTATACATGTTTAAAAACAAATCTTGGCAGAATGGACAAAATTAAAGTCTACTTTGACTCAAAGAAAGAAGTTTCAGGTTTTTATTACCAACTCTTTGTGACAACTAGCGATGTACACTTCAAACACCTCTCCACCGCCAGCAATTTGCAATTTTATAATATTTCTCGTTTTTTTTTTTCCTTGGTGTCGCACATATATAGATAAATTTCCAATTTAGTTTTTCTTATCTTTGTTACATGGATATTTCTTTTGGGATATATTGCAACCCGTACCCAATAACCCAAAAGAAAGGTTCATGCATATCATTAATTAAAACAAACAAAATATGCTTGGACAAAATTAAAGGCTGGCTAGGGAAATTGTTGCAATTTAAAAGGTTTGCAGAATGACTCATATCGAGGTAACTTGCCTGCAATAAATCCACTTGAAATGTTGAATTGAATTTTGAAAAGCGTAATTTTTGGGCCGACAATTTAAATTTGCCGTTAAAAGCTTTTCCTTTTCCAAAAACATCTCGCATATTATCTAGTTGTCTTTGAAAATACTTTTTTTAATGTTGCATACCACTTTTAGCAATCTCTCTTTATGAGAGGAATTTAATATTCTACTAACTAACCTCCTTCATTAAGGATTCTACCTTATATGGCGAATAGGAAGATTAAAAGATGGAGAAGTCTAGTTATTCTGAAAAGAAGCGTAGTGTATATGTGTGTGGATTGATAATTCTACATGAGAATATCTATTCAACGAACAGTTAATGAGACGGCCATATCTGTAGGGTCTCATTATAACCCCGAAAAGCTCTAACATAGAAAAGTAGAAAAAAAAAAAAGTTTCAGCCTGTCGCGGAATTTTTAGTCGGTGTCTCATTTCATTAGCTAGTCGATTGAATGTGGAATGCAGTTATCATTAAGAGATATATAAGAGATATACGTTTACTTGCAACTCTAGCCCTAAAATTTATTAACATGCAGCCTAAGAAGGAGATTGTCTTATTTATTAAAGTATTTGATCTCTTAATCGTAAGATACGAAAGATCCGTTTTATTCATTTTTTCTAGTTTTATCTTAGGTGTTGTAACTCTCCTTTTTCCAAGACGACTATTTTTTTAATGACACAATTACTCTTATTAATGTTGTCTTAATGGGAATTTCCGTTTCATTTAAATTTTCAATTAAATGTAGGATGGTATGACAATTGGAGTTTATAAAATGAGGATACATAAATACATAGCAAACTTTTCAATTAAGAGATTGTTTTAATAAAGAGGAATTTTTTCCAACTAAATGTTCTGTTTCTTATCAGATACATTATTAATACAATTTCTTTCGTCAAGGATCTCATTTTTGGAACGTAAAAAATAGAAAAAGTCCATTATTGTTAAACTTTTAAGATGACCATTATATTAGTGTGTGTTTAGAAGCTTTTACCGAGTAATTACGTATAAATACTTTAAATAATCTTCAGGCCGTTGAAAAATTTCTTTTTGATGTTGAAATTCGTTTTTACTATCAAAATTTTTCTCACTTTAAAAATATTCCCCACCTCTCTTTCTCTCTCTAGCCCTTCTTCTTTTTTTTCTTTCTATTTCTTGTATCTAATTACTTTCACTGTCTTTGTTCTAATGGAATTGGACTCTTTCTTGATTTCTTCTTTGGAGTACAAACATAAAATTAGTTCTGAATCGTCACCAGTAAAAAATTATCCAGTAAAGATTTTTTGTCATCAAATAATGTAACCCACTTTAATCTCAAGTTCGATCTAGTGGTCTTAGGATTCTGGATTCGAGTCTCAATTTTATCGAACACCATAATGTGGAATTATGGGGCTCCTGCATATATTAAGCCTTAACTAAACCTAACAAGGACTCGGATGTATTCTTCGTCCATTAAAAAAAATTCAAAGATCATCGTGCAAGTATCATCGTACATTAGTATATTTAAGCAGATGCCTACTTTTGTTATTTTCTCTCAAGCTTAGAATTGTATGCACATTTGATAAATGAAAGAACGATTAAGTCCCTAGTACAGTTTCTTTTGGGTCTCTGCTAGAAACTGGACTCTTTTCAAGGACTAGAAAATCAGCAAGGACTACACGTTACCAAGTCATGTATTTTAGTGTATACTTTTAGACACAGTCAACTATATCATAGCTTTAAACGTAAAGAATGAGATTATTGACAGATAATTTTTTCATGTACATTATTTCATCAAAGAAATCTGAGAGTGGCCGCAATTATCGAAGGTCATGGGCGCGAGATTAGGGTCCAATTCGGGCTAGGAGCTCCATATAAACCTTCAATACGAGTCATGACCAATTTTGTTTCCGTCGAATCGATGTTCGAGTCTGGTGGTTACGAAGACCCATCGTGTAGCACGGCTGATGCGGTTGAAATCCCCTCGTGGACATGTAGTGGAAGTTTGAAGAAAAAAGTTCCAGCTATTGCGTCGTCCACGTCACTTCACCATGGTTTTAAAATTACGAGGTTCGTCATTGAGAGCCCTAGTGTTCTCAGGGAGACGTTAATAAATCAATAAAACGCAAGATGTGGGGGTGAATTAAATGATTTTAATAGTATTATAGATCTCTAGTATGATTTTTTTTTTTACGATTGCATCTCTTGACGGGTTTCCTTAAATAGAAACGGATTTTCTTAAAAAAAATATTGTTGTTATTGAAAGAGGACCTAATTACTGAAAAGGCCTTATTAGCTTTCTGAATATTTAAATTTTGTAAGTTCGACATTTATGAACAGTACATTTTTCAAAACTCTGAAATAGGACTGAAAATTAAAAATTGGAGCATGCCCTATTAAGAAGACCCCCCCCCCCCCAGTCCCAATCATTCTAAGTAGTCGTGTCTGTTTTCAAATATTTTTCCGGCTTTTAAAATATTTTTTTTTTTTAAAAAAAAAATGATTATTTTGTTCTTGTTATTGTTATTAATATTGAAAAGATGGGTGTGAAAAAAAGAAAATATTTTGATTTATCCTCTTACAGAAAACTAAAAGAAACAAACGAGGATTAATGAAATATTTTAATATTTTTTAAAAAAAATGGGCAAAACTAATTTTTATTCTTTGAAAGAATTTTATTAAAATAAAGTACGTTAAAAATTAATATCGAAAAAGAAGTTACGCTAAAAACAATAACTACATTTCTTCTTAACGCGTGCAGTTATTTAAGAGGGGAAATATGTTTCTTTATCGTATTGTTTCATTCCATAAATGTTTTAAATATTTATTAACCACTAATTAAAATGAGATTTTTTTTCGTATTTTCACATTTTACGAAAAGTATTCGTAGTTGAAAATTAATCTTTAAAGTACATTTTTGAAGGGTCGTTTGTCGTACACTCAAGAACGATTAATATTTAATGAAGCGCTTTGTGTGAATATGTTTTAGTGCAATTTTATTTTCTCTTTTACTTGCTTTAATATTGATTAGGTGTGACAATAATTTGTTGCAATTTTTCTTTTACTTTTCCAATAGCATACATTTAAAAATCGTTAGTCAATTATATTCTCATTTGTGGTGTTACTCAAACAAAACACAAACGCGTCATTGTATTTTATGAATAATTTGAACAGTTTCTTCAATTATTTGTTTTCAAATTTCTGTCATTTTGAATTTTTTTTAAAAAAAAACGTAATTATGATTTAAATTAACTTTTGCCATTTGAAGCAAAGAATCGCATTTTTCTTAAGACCGAGTGTAGATTTAGTTCGCCCTTTGCACACATAACGCCTCGTTTTGGTTTTCTTAACGTTCATTTTCTGTTGTAAGCGAATTTCAAGGTGACATTGCTCATTAACGCTTATTGTCTCTGACAATTAAAAAGTTATTTTGCTGTTTTTAGAAAAGATGCAAATTCGACAGGTATTTTTAATTCAATTTGGGCTAAAAATTATCTCGTTCGAATATGGCCCTGAAATATACGTAATCATTGACGTAGATAGAAAATTATTTTGGTTTTGCTATTGTGTATTATTGTAATTATTTTATAAAACTCAGGTTTTTGCATTTATTTGTTTAGCGGTATTCTGTCCATAGAAAAGTAAAACGTTAATTTTCATTTCAAGGAATTTTGAGTTTATTTAAATTATTAATATGGATATACTTCTACAGAGTACTTCAATAATAAAAAATAAGTGTAGCATATCTCAAACCACAGCTTCGTCAACTTATTTTAAATTTATACTAATACGGCTAATGCTAATTCGCTCTTACCGAGGGAAACATTTAGCTAATTCATGAAGAAAAGAAAATCTCCCAAAATTAATATGTATGTATTTCTCAACAGCTTATAATATAAAAATTATCAGTCAAGTCAAATAATAGGATTAACCTTATATTACAAGGGCTGTAGGATAACAGCTTTGTATAAATCTTTTTTTTTTTTTTTTTGTAAAATACTACAAAGCATCTCAAAAAAAAAAAATTTTTTTCTGGAGTACATCACTCTCTATTAAGGAATAAACTCATACTGAATTCTTGAAAGGAGTTACCGTACCTTTTATTCTGCAATAAATCTTCACAGCACTGGTGAAGAAGGATTATGTTTACAAGTTTCTATTGATGACCCTCTTTCTCTTTATAGGTGGGCCACAAATCTGGACTCGACTTCAGCAGTCTGTCTTCTGGAGACAAATCCGCCACATTAGACACGGGTAATTCGCCTAGTAAATCACAACTCCAAATCCGCCGGGATTGGGGATCACAAAGAAATCTGGCTAGAGAACGGCGTAGTTTAGCTGCCGTAAAATTGGTCTCCAGTGATGAATTAGCGGCATCTAAAAGAAGTCTTCACTCCCGATCTCTTTGTATGTCTGGCGACTGGGATGTCGAAGGGCCAGCTTTGACCAATGATGAGGATCAACCCATGAACCCTAAACAACCCCGATCTCCGAGAAAGTTAACTAAAGATTCGGGTTATGAGACCAGCGCCCAATGCGATCCCGATTATGCAAATTCTTTGTCAGATTGGCTTTCCGATGAGAAAACTATTGATCAAAGTGGAATCGTTAAACCGAGAAATATATTGCCCGATAAGAAGGATCCCAGAAGTCTTAAAGGCAATGACGAGCGGTAAGTTTTAAGATTTTTCACTCTATATTATAGGTTTGATAAGACATTTCCGATTTGTTATTTTATCTCCGATCTGACGATTGCCTTTTAAATGAATTCTTTGAGCTTTAATGATGAAGCTTTGATGTAATTCGTGTGATTGCAATACTATTATTACGTGTGTTTGTGCAGATCTTTCAGATTAAACATATGACATATGATGTTTGAAACTCAGTTAAGATTTAACGTCACTTCGTTATTTAAGAGCCTATTTCTAACAAAGTATTTCATTTAACAGCTTTTGTTTTGATGAAAAACTAAAATTGTAACATCAAGTTGGATACTGTAAATTTATAAAATTAGACATTGCTGTCGAAAAGTGGAATAATTAAAATTCATCAAGAAACAATATAAATAAAATCAGAATTATAAAAATACAGTCTGTGCTTATACAAGAAACATTGCAACAAATGAGAAATATAGTAAGTTGACTGCAAACTAAATGAATAAAATATAGATTATATAAATATGAGTGTGATCTCCTAAATCATTCATGATTAGAAATCGAGAAATGTTGCTTTTTTTTTTTTTTTTTATATGGAAAATGAACAATTGTAAGCAACTTAATTTCTTAAAACTTTTTTGTCCTTGGACTTAATTGTATGAAAATTGCACTGGGTCATCTCTGATTTCAGTAGTGTAAGCTGAGAAGAACTGTCAAAAAATATCGATTATTTTAATTTTTAATGTATTTTTATCTTCTAAAAACTTTCCGATTTATTAGCAGTACTTTTTTTTCTGAAATATTGTAATACATCTCTTAAAAAAATTGTTTATTCATTTTTATTTGTTATTAGTTCTTGATCAAAAATTATTTTCGTATTCCCGTTTAAAAATATAAGATTTATCACCACTTTGTTAATCCGAGCCAATTTTATAAATTACAAAATATTATTTTTGCCCCAAGTAAAAGAAATGTACCAAATTTCGGAATTCTATTTCAAATTTAAAAAAAAAAAAATGCCCATTGAATAGATTCTGTGGTTAGTTCCTTTAAAAATATTTATGAAATACATAGTTATTCAAAATTATGTATAATGTTTTAAAATGTTATAGCAATCTCATTTTTTAGCATACATTTACCAGAACGGGCTTAAAATGAAGGAAGATTTAAACATTTTCAAATATCCCTTGGTCGGTAGCACTAAGGAATTTGAGATGGCGCTTCTATCGCAGTAGCTAAAAATTACGTCTCACCAAGAAAAGGCGTTTTGCGTCCTGCAGTACCAGTGAAACGCAAACGAAATCTTTAATTTTAGTTTGATGTGCGTTTAATAGACGTTTTGGAAAAGATAGTCCTACATTCTAAGTGGTATCACCAATTTGAAGAAACATTCTGTTTTTGTATGGGCAAAAGCGCAGGAAAGCCACGTGTTAGTAACCATAATGTTCAACTAAACCTGGACATAGTTCATGTGACTCGAGAAAGTGACATAGAGCATTTATAATGTAATTTAATGAAAATATGTCAATTTTCCTTCATTTTAAACTGTTCTGGCAAGCAAATGCTTAAAAATAAGTTTATTATAGTGTTTTAAATTACTGTATGTCATTTTGCATAACCCTGTATATAATTTTTGTTTTTAATGCAAAATGGATAAACTTTGAAAAGATGAAAATTTGAAGCATATTGTTCGCAGAAAAAAATGGAACAATTCAAATGGATTAATATATTTAAATAGGCTGTGAGCTCTGTCTCTTCTGTACAAAAATTCAAGTTAGTGAGAATAAAATATAAATAATAATTATAAAAAAAAAAAAAAATTAAAAAAAATTGAGCATTTTTCTACATAAAGAATTCTGAATTTGTTTGCGATCTTTAAAGTTAGGCATAGTCAATTTTAAAAATGTTTATTCCCACCACTTCTTTTAATTACTTTAAAACCAAAAATTTATCGAATGTATTCATTTCCTGTATATGCCCCACGCTCGACATTCTTCTTTAGACGCCCCCCGCTGAGTGCATCCCTCCTCCATCTGAAAGAATTCCGGTTGATGCCTGAATTTACATCCGCCCCAAAATCGGCCTTTCTGCACGCTCCACTCACCTCTGCCTTTACTTGCCATTGTTCGGCGCATTCCACTGACCATTAGGGGGACCGCGCGAATGTTACAGTTTCTGCAGTGTCGGTTCAAGTTGCGTCTAGGTCAGCACAAAGTGAACTGTTTGACCCTCTTTTGGGGTGAACATTTTTTCCCAAGAACATCTGTTTTTATTTTTATTCAGGAAACGTTGGATGTTTTAAAGTTTCCAGAAATCGATTATTTTACTGTTGGAAAAGTTAGAATAGAAGTAATTTAAAACCTCTAAGGTTTTTCTTTTTTTTTTCATCAGCGTCATTAATTTTCTTTTTTTCTGTGTGAGAATTTTGATGTTAAAAGATATTTGATGTCTTATCACTCATTATACGTTCGTTTGCTAAAAGTAAAGAAATTTTTAATTGTGTATTTGAACAATTAGCTTAAAGAAATCTTTAAAATCAAACATGGGTAACATTTCTCAATCTTAATAGCTTTTACAAAAATTATTGAGTGGATTTACGGATTTATCTGCAGAAAATGCGCTTAAGAGAAGGACCAAGAAAGATATACAAAATCCATCACGCAGTTATGATTGCAACAGGTTTAAAAATACCTGAAAAACTGATGAGGAAATTAAAGTACAGAATGCAGTAATTAGTAGTTATTTACGTGGCTTGCGGTGTCTTAATTGGACAAAAAATGCCATGTTAAATTGAATTTTACGAAATACTCGCAATTAATAATAATAGGTATTTTGAATTAATGGTTTTCGTTACTCATACAAAAACACTTATAACAATGCATTTACTCAATGCTTCCCAAAATAAAAATAATTAGCGACTAACTAAAAATAGGAAAAATTACGTCGTAAGAGGTGTCTTAAAAATCAATTTTTCAGTTGATCGTCCGGTTAAATCGAAGGCGGGCTTAACCGAGAACAGTTAACAGGGTACATACAATGGATAGTAATAAGTATTCTTGTACTCTTATCTTTTAAAAATAAATATAAAATATTTTTTAGCTTTAAGTATTTTTATTCGCTCGACTACTTTAATCTTACCTGATGTCACAATAATAACCCAGTAGATCGAATAAATAAATTAAATTTTGTACTTAAAGTTTAAAAAAAACCTTACTTCCTCTGACCGTGATAATTTTTTTTTTTTTTTTTGCCTTTCATAAAAAGCAAACTTGTTAATGGTAATTAGGTTTTTATTTGTTTATTTTATCATTATGTCGCTTTTAATTAAAAAATCACCATAAAAACACGTGAAGTATATTATATATATGTGCCTGTTTTTATTATAAATACATAGTTTTAGTGTGCATATTATACACCAAATAAATTATACTGAATGCAACTAACCCTCATTATCTAAAACTGATTCAAGTTAAGAATAACGTGCTTTATGTGGTATTTACAATAAATTATATAATTTCGTCCAATTGAATATACACAAAGGAAAAGATTTATTGTATAAAACGTTAGTTTACCTTATAAATTTTATGACAAGAAAATTATTACGTTAAGAAGTAACAATTGCCCTTGTATGCGCAATAAATCACATTAATTAAGTTTTGTTTCTTAGTGGAATAAAAACTCTATAGATATTTATTTTCCACGATAACTTTTTCCTGTATTTAAGTACTGCAATTTTTTGAGAGTATAATTTCTATAAATTAAAAATTGAATACTTTATTACTTTTTCCTAGTTTTAAAAAATGTTGTCTTTTGAAAACCTGTCAATTTAAATATTATGAAGTTTTACATTGTGAATATACTCTCGTTATGGTTTGATATTTACCATTTGTGAAGAGAGCGATAAATATTAACTTTTCAAAATTTATAATCATATACTTAAAAGAAACAAATTTCTGACTTCAAGAAAGTTTCAAAGGGAGAGGAAGGGAGGAGGGCTTTAACCTGTAGTTTATTTTAAAAAAATATTTTATGATCTCTCTAACTTCCATAAATCAGAACCTACTTAGTTAATATATATTTGTTTTATTTTATTGTATGAGCTATGATTGTTTTGGAAGATATAAATAAAAACTTATAAAATATGTAAAAATCCTATCTTTTTGGATATTGTTCTGAAAATTTTCATAACAAAAACACTGAATCTGAATCGATTTACTAAAATAAAACTCATAAAGTAGTTACATTCTTGGTAAATATAACAGAAAATATGTCTGTATCGGATGATTTTTTTTGTCACTTATTTAAAACTAACCCCAGCCTTATTCCTAACTCTAACACTGTATATAGTATTATACGCTACTGGTTATTATTATTATTATGTTAATATATATAACTATCGAAATAATATATAACAAACTGTATCGAAATAATATGTAAAAAAATGTTCTTTCAGAAGCGGATCCCAAATCCTATTTATAAATAGGTCATAAATCACATTGATGTGTTTTTATTTTAAAAAAATTGATTGAAAATTGTAAAAAAACAAACAAACCCCAAGAACCACAACAATTAAAGGTTTAAAAAATATTTTTCACTAAAGGGTTGTCATTTTCTCAAGGACGCATGATACACTGGGATGAAAAATTCGTCCTGAAGATAATCAAAAGATGATATTTACGTGACACGGACGAAAACGTGAGTAAAATTCGTGTATATATATTCTTATTCTTTGCACTGTCGCTTGTTCAATTTAGTTGAATATAATTTCCTATCATGAAACACACACATAGGAGAAAAAAACCACGAAGAAAAATATCAAGAATCTCCACAGAAAAAGTTCTGCGTACACCAAATTCTTAAAAAAATTAGATCATAGAACAAGATATTGTTAATTATTAGTAAGATATTTTTGACCTTTTTCAATGCTTTACTGAGCCTATTTGACATCTTTGGGCTCTATTGATATATTCTTAGTGGTTATTTTTAACTCCATTCTTCAGTCATCCCTAATTTTTACATGCTCTTTGAAGTTACATCATGTATGCGAATATAATGTTATAATAAATCTCAAAAATGTTTATTAGATTTCATTAAGTCTGTTGGTCTATTAGATTCAATTAAGTCTGTTGATTTATTAGGCTTAATTAAGTCTGTTGATCTTTTGGTGGTATATATAAATCACTACTGCTCTATATAATCATAAAATAGCTAAGTGTACCTATCTCCAAATCAGAGGTATATCCTCCATTTTGTAGTGTTATACCGAAGCGCCTTCGCTTCATGATGTGTGCGAGTTTATTATCTTAACGAAAGTAAATGTAGACATGTAGCCAAACCTCTCTGTGTACATTATTTTAAATTTCTTCTGAAACGTTTAAATGTTCATTTTATCCATTGTAGACACAAAAAATTCTAATTTTCTCACTGAATTGTTATTTACCAACTGTTAACCTATCATGCCATATCAAATTTTGCAATACAACATTATCTACCAATTCAGCTGTATAATGTACGAGCACAGTTATGTGTGTACGCATACTTTTTTTGCTGAATATTCAAAACGTATTTTTATACTTTATAAAGATATATATTTGTTTACAAAATTTTAAAATTTTCGCGTATGTTAAATATATTTTTTATTGAATCAACCCAAGTTCCGTTTCAATTACTTGAACAATAGTAGTATAAAAATAAATATAAATTGACTCGTTTTTTATAGCATTAAGGTAAATGTGTTCCGAACTAAAAAATGCTTTATCTTCCACGAATATTCTATTCTGGTATCAGATTCATGTAACAAATCTGAAAAATTCTTAACCATCTTATTTGGTTAAAATATTTTTTTTGTGTGAATGCAATTTTTCAATTCTTTATGATTCATATCAAAATCTGAATACAAATACTTTTATCCGCTTGGATCTATTTTATTTGCTTTTTACATTGTTCGCTTCATCAAAAATAAATTGAAATCAAGAAGTTAGATTGAAGAAAAAAAAAAAAGAGAGGGCTTTCAGAACTATTTTAAATCTTATCAGAATTTTCTAAATTAAAACTGATATAACATTATCTTTTTCTTCCGTTGCTTAGCAACAGAACAGGAGAGAAAGAAGAAAATGAAGGAACGAAGATTGATTTTTCCCGCTGTATGAAAAACATTTTGTAAATCTTTTTAATGAAAAGTTTCAATGAAAATACATCTTGCAATTCACATTTTGAAATACGCCACCGTAACAAATTAATATTTCTTATCTTTTAGTTTCAATTTTCGAAAATGAATTTTTCGTTTAAGAAACAAATTGAATGTCCTCGGGGGAAGTTAATATTAGTACTTAACAAAAAACATTTTTGTTTCCTTTCTATTATTCTCGTAGATCATAATGGTTGAAGTTCGAAAAGTCAACAGCCACATTCAAGTTCCTATAATTTACTTTAATTTTTAAAAAGTTTAAAATTATGAGTTGCACTTATGACATATTCTTCGGCCTGTAATATATAGTGTATTAAATGGCCTTGAAAATTCAAAACGTAATTGTACAAATTCTTATAACTGAATTTATAATTATAAAAGTAAGCATACAGTTAACTTGATATTGTTTTTTCCCCCTTGAGTGAAAATCGAATCGACTTTCTTTAATCATATAGTTTAAAAAACCATACTTCCGCATTCCGCCATTATAATTTCATTCAAGTGAATGTAAATAGCTCATTGTGTAGTTCGAATTTTTAAATTACGATAAATAAGTTTTGAGAAAATTAACTTCATTTTTTTTATTAATTACTTAACTAACTGTTTTTGTTTTTAATAGTAGTGACTGTTAGATTATACATCGGTAGAATTGATTAATTAATAAGACGTATAAGTGTGAAGATGAATAAAGGTGAACATCATGAAAAAAAGATATCGTACTATAATTGTAATTTATAATACACAAAGATGTGAAAAGTAATAATAGTATAATAAAGCATAATAAATAAATAAATTATTTAATAGGAATTACTAAACAAACTTTAAATTTGAAACTTTAAAAGGAATTTTATATAAACATCCCAATTGCTTATTTTTTCTTCTAAAAGTTATTACCTTCGAAGTAAATCGAAATCATATATTTTTCTCTTCTTTCTTTCTTTTTAAAATTCTTTCTCTAAATAAAGCATTTCAATTTTACCAAAAAGCGATTACACATGACTGTATGCATCAATGCTTTAGATATATACTTGTAAACTTATCATTTTTATTTCATATGCTGCTTTTAAAGATTTTTAGATCCATATAAAAATAAATTATGAATAGTTTTCTTGAAGTAATAATAAATTCAATTTATAATTCTTGCAATTTTTCAATTTCTTTAATCTAGTGAAGTACTTTGACGAACGTGTGTAAATGAAAAATTAATAATAATTTTCATTATCACGGATTAGGATATATATATATGTATATACATACGCACATATATACATACACAAACGTGCAAAAAAATACTGTGGTTATTTTATGCTCAAATTTAATTAGTTTGAAATTTATAATCGTTTCTTTTTCTAAGTTATGGTTGTAATGCTGATAAAATAATAAAAGAGCTATTGCGCCGTTTAATTCTGAATTTTAGGTACATTTCTTATTTTCTTAGTGCGTGACAATCTTTGAAATTGAAAATAAGAGCACTTTAATATTGTAACGATTTTTCATTTCTTAGTGATAAGTCTGATTCTATTAATGTAGAAATTGTTTATAGCAAAATATTTGGAATTTTAATGACATGAAATTCAATTTAAACCAAGTTGACTAAAAACTGAGTTTGTTTCTATCTCATGTGTAATCATTTCGAAATTTCTATTTTTAGTTCAGTACGTATAGTAAGGAGATGTGAAATAGAATTAGAGAGCAGGAATTTATATGATGCATGATTTAAAAGAGATTTCTTTTGAATGGAGATCGTAATTCTGACTATAAATGCTTTTTTTTTTAGCTAAATGAAAATTTAATCTTATTTATAAATTCTTAAAAGTTTTTTGGTTTTTGTAATTATCTAAATGTTGTAATTTTCAGAATCAAACTAAAATATTTTTAGTTTTAGAACTTTTTCCAAAACCTGAATAATGAAACTTATAAAAAAAAACAAATATGATATTTTTTTACGAAGAATAATGAAATTAGAAATGTCTGAAACATATGAGGATAAAATTTTATATGCTTCTTTTAAAATATTTCTACTGAAACGATTATGCTTTTTTGAAATATGTGAATGACCCCTCAGTATCTAAATGGTGGTAAAAAAAAATCCATATACAGTCGGCCTTGCTTGCTCTATTTGAAGGTCGAAAACTGAGGTATTTTCTAAAGAAGTCCGACACTTTGGAATTTGCTGGGGAATTTCAACCAATCCCACCTTTCTTTTCTGTTTAATTCTTTTTTTCCCCTATTTTTCTTCTTTCTCCCTTCTTCTCTAGGAATCTGAATTTCTTGCACCCAGAAATAATGGGACTATCCGAGTAACATGGCGATTATTTCTTTTTAGGTTCAGGAGTTATCTCTTCCACGCTTCTTCTTTCACGAAAGCCGGAAATTTCTGACGCAATACAGCGTTCTACATTAAGTTAATAGCTTTTAGACAGATTTATGTTTATTACTGCTTTACAGAACAAGCTTAAGTTTGTTCTTTTTTATTAAGCATATGAGAGAGAGGCCCCTATCCTTCCCTACTAGATAAGTTGACAAAAAGTTAAATTCTTCTCTTACAGCATACTAAATCAGAGTTCTTTAACCTGTGGCTCAGAAGAAGTTCGAGTTATTCACAGAACACCCAAAAATGACAAAAAAGGAACATAATCGTCAAATTATAACCTGTAACTGAGTGTATGTCACATTTGTTCTATTGGTAATTCACGAAGAACATAGAGATAGAATATAAGGATGTGTTTCTATTCCTTCCCTTAGATAAGCTGACAAAATTCTTTTTCTACAGTACACTAAATCAAGAGTTCTTTAACCTTCATTTCAGAAAGATCAGCTCATAGTGTTAAAATGTGACCATGAGCTCTTGTACTTTTACCCATGATTACATAATACCTTGTACTTTTTTAACTGTTATATTTAGGTTTGTTAATTGGTTATGTGATTTCCAAGCGTTTTCTTTTTCAAAATTCCGTCTAGGAAGCTCTGGAAAACTTGAAAATGTTAAAGAAGTTAATATATTAATGAAAAAACTTTTCTTCTAAAAAAAGTTATACAACATTAAATCAGAAAACAAGAGTTGTTTTATATTTGTTTTTTACCATTTTTTTAAAATTTATTTATTTGAATATATACTTTTAGGAAACATAGAATGATTCCAACTTGGGAATTTAATTAATATCTTGGGTTTCTTTCTGACTTTATATTTAAATTTCCAGCTTCTTCGTATAAAAGTGAGAGAACTGAATTAATAAGAATAATAAACTAAGGTAATAGGACGGATATAATGTGATGTACGCGGAAGTCTTTCAGCGTGTATGGTTAATTTGGTGAGATTTGGATCTTACGCTATTGGATGGATTGAATATTTAAAGGAGATACTCTCTGATTATTCCGGTAAGCGTATTCTTTGATGTTTTATTGAAACGGTTAGTACTTGCGGCAAAGTACTTAACTGTGAAAATCATTCCCACTTAATCGAGGATTAGTAAACAACATTTTGGAAGATAATTGACTATTATAATTATACTTTATCTTTGCTTGAATTTTAACTGAAATTTAGATCTTGTGATTAGAGTAAACTTTAAGATGACAGACGAGATGGGTAATAGGATTCCGTCGCATGATAAGATGTAGGAATTAACTTAATCCAAATTTCAGTATTTTAAGAGGAAATTCAATTTTGTTAAAAATGCATTAGAAATTTGTAAAAACAAAATAAATACATAAAAATAATAATTTACTAATTTTTAAAACAAACAAGAAACTAGCATCCCAAGCTTTCTATTAATATTTTCTGAAGAATCCTAAACACAGATGTATACAGAACAAAAATTTACTAGAATTGACATTGTTTTTTCCCCGTCTCCCAATTTTTGTCAATATAAGATGATTATCAAGCAAAATCATTACAATGAACCTTGTAAATATTTTTTTTTTTTAAAAAAAGGCAAATTTAGCAAATGTGTGTACTTGTATTAGTTATCAGTAGCTTTATTATAATTCCTTAACATCGAATAGAAAAATATATTCACAATAATCCTTCAGTAGTGATATATACCTGAAATACCTCGTGGTTTTTGATCTTTCTTTATAGCTTTTGGGCAACTTAACTGCAATAACATGCTCGGAAGTCTAGCGTGAAATTGGTGGTTATTTAAAAGAATATTATTCTACTTCATTACTTTGATGCTTTACTGAACGAATTATAAAAATTCTTTTGATGCATATGAAACGCGATTTTTTTTTACGCTTTCGAAAATTAACTATAGCAATTTGTAGGTTTTAATTTATAAAAAACTGTTTAATATATTTATAATTATAATAGTGTGAAGTACTTGTATTAATTATAGTGACATATAATGAATACGCAATTCATAATTAATATAGGTAATTAATTTTTCCTTTTTATTTTATAAATTTCTAATTTTTAAAAAAGTATTCTAATGTTTTTATATGCTTATTCTTATGATTTTTGTGTTCTTTAATGAGTCATATTTTGTAATACACACACACACACACACACACACACACATATATATATATATATATATATATATTATGAGTATTAATAGTTCTAATTCATTTTAATACAAGATATTAAAAAAGCGAAATATTAACATTCAAGATATTAAAAAAGCAAATTGTAGATTTTCAAAAAAGCTTTGTTATTCGCAATATTGACAAAGATTTATTTATGCTATTATATGTAAATATTATTATAATTTAATTATATTATTAAACATATAGCAAAGAATAATGATTATTTAGAAAATTATTTTAGTAATATAGAAATTAATAATAGAATAACAGTTCTATATAAGAAATATGTTAACAAATTAATAAAATAAAATTTCCTCAGATCTTTATTACTCTAAAATTTCGTAAAGACTCATTTCAATTTAAAACAGTCACTAATAGTTATAACACTTACATTATATATAAAAGCAGGTAAATTATTTCGAAAAATATTGCAATATACAATTAATAAGTTTAATTAAATTACAATTATTAAAAATAGTTTAGATAATATTCAGAAAATAAATTATTTTATGCTATACATAGTTATGATTTTGAGGACCTTTTTAATTTGTTTGACATAAATGATCTAATTATGGTATTGTGTTAATTATTTATGAGAATTATAATATTAATGAATTCATTGCTTATGATAAATTTATATCTATAGTTAATATTGTGCTTAGAGAAAATTATATAAATTTTAAAGACAAAATTTAAACAAACTAGGGATATTCCCCAAAGTTGGTAAAGATTGAATCTTTACCTTGAGTTTTTGCATAATATGTCCCATGAGGACTCAGTGCCAGAAATTGTATGCAACCAACCCCAAGATGGACCCAAGGATGGACCTGCGAGTAGCAGAGACGAAGTTGGCGAATATCTACTTACACTAATAGGAACATAATTATATTGAAAGAGATAATTTTATATTATACAGATGTATTGATGATCTACTTGTTTTAAATAACGTAAGATTTCTGAATATAAACCTAACTATCCTTCATTTTTAAATATAATTTAAACTAATAATAGCAAATATGAAACAGAGTTTCTAGACATACGATTGAAAATTATAGGTAATAAAATTATTAGCAACCTTTATGACAAGAGATAGTTTTAAATTTCATATTGATAAGATACATTTCTAGAATTGTTTTTTTAACATATACCTATTTTTAGAAATATTATTCATTATATTATTAGAAATAATTTAGTGAGTTATAATTAACTAAAAAAATGCTAATAAAAAGTGTATAACTAGTTTTATTGAAGCAAATTAACCTAAAAATTTTATGTATATATATATATATATCTGACTATATTGTATACATATGTTTGTGTAAAGATGCATGTGTGTGTGTTTATAATTTTTGGTTTACATTTTCTATTTGTTTTTACATGTTTTGTATATTTTTTAGTGACAGTATTCACGTTTATTTTTAAAAACATTTTTTATATTTATTTTAAACTTAGCCACCAGGTGGAGATACATATTTTTAGAATAGTCTTTTAACGGATTTTTAAAAGTATTAGATTTATTCATTGTTAAAAAGGTATTTTTCCCCACAATTTTTTTTTTTTTATATTTCAATTTGATTTAGTATAGATTTTTAAATAATATTTAAATTTGGTAGGAAAACTATTTTTAGTAAACATCTTTAATTTTGGATAGTCAATCCATCAATTATGTTTGTGCACATCAATTTGCTTGTGAAGGTAAAAGTTTTAACATTTTTGGTTCAATTTTTTTTAATATATATAAATGCATATATGATTATTTTTTAATGTTTATGTTTTTTTTACTTTAGTTTAAATGTATTTTTTCCTTGTTTTCTTTTTTCTAATTTGAATTACTGTTTGGTTATGGAATTTTGATTATTCTTGGTGCACACAATTAAGGATTATGTAATTACTGAAGTTGTAATGGTTGGATCCATGAAACTAGCTTAAACACGCTCTTCTCAGTCCAAAGTTTGAGACATTATTTAAATTATGTTATTTCCATTTTTGTTCGTTCTCTTGAGATTTTTCTTTTTTTGAAGGAGGGGGGGGGAAGCTATTTTTTTTTTAATTAGTTGCAATTTTTGATTAATTACTTATTTTTGTTTTGAATTAAAGTTATTATGTATATATTGTGTTCTTAAATGCTTTTATATTGTATATAAGTGTATTTACAGCTTTATAATATTTTGTATGTTTTAAATTCTGATGATATTCTTTAACTTAATTGGCTTTTTTTGATATTTTAGTAATTGTTTCAATTAATTCTGTAGCATTTGTGATTTTTTTTGAAATTTGCACACACACACACACACATATATATATAATATTGTTATAAATGAGCTATGCATTGTAAAAAATTATAAATATGATTAATGTGCCAGTATGAATTCACATACTGTTAAATTTTATGTTATTATATTTGTAAGGAGTATATCACATTTCTGTATTGGATTCATCTACAGTAAAATGTTTGTAATTTTGTTTAAAAAGTTCCATAAGAAATGTTAGCAACATGCAAAATAAGGATTCTTCTGGTGTCTTAATTAGACACCAGAAGCCACACGAATGCCTTCTTATTACTGCATTCCGTGCTTTAATTTCCTCATAAGTTTTTCAGGTATTTTTAAATGTGTTGCAATCACAACTGTGCGATGGATTTTGAATATCATTCTTGGTCCTTCTCTTAAGCGCGTAAATCCGTAAGTCTACTTGATAATTTTTTTTTTAAGAAGCGAATTAGTTTGAGACATTTTAGACATTTTTAATTAAAAAAAAAATTAAGCTAATTGTTTAAAAACAAAACTAATTTTTTTTCTTCTTTTGGCAAACGAACTTAAAATGAGTGATAAGTGTTCAAAATTCCAGACATTTGTTCTGCAATGTTTTTATGCTGTTGGTAGCTTGAAAATCCGAGTAATATTGTACTTTGATCAACAATTCCTGGATGATGGAAGCATATTTCAGAACAACTTTGACCCTGAATGTTACATTAAATATGAAAAGCATAGAAAATGTCAGAATTCAATGAGCGAACTGAACCACCATCTATTTGCCAGTCTAATGAAGTTCCGAAGCAAGAAGTGTTTACGAGAACCAGTATAATATTTTTAGCTCTTTTTCAATAGTAGGAGTCTGCCGGATAGTAATAATATTAGTAGTGAAATAAGAATAAAAACCGGGAGAAAAAAAGATATATTTTTTTTGTTTGTTCACTTTTTCTTCAAAGAAATGTAACTTATTTATATTAAAAATTAAACAATAACAGATGTTTCACACTTGAAATGGGGAAAAATTCCTTTGTGAAAATGAATTTTTTTTTTCGAATCGAAAACACATTTATTGTGGCAGCATCAATGTTTCTACCAAGAAATCTATTTTTTAAGTTTCCTAAAACAGGGATAAAAAAATTTGCAATGAAAGAAAGATCTAACAGTTAACCAAATACAGTCTATTCATCTTCATTAGGAAGGATTTTTATTTTCGTGACAGCCATTGATTTTCTTCTTTTCTTTATTGTTTCAAACTTGCCAATAAAAAGGTTTGAAAGAAATTCTTTATCTTCTTCGTTGGAGTATTTCTTTTCTTCGAAAATCCAACTTTTCGTTTTGTTTAAGTGGAATTTCTTTATATATAGTTACTTTTATTCCTGTATAAAACTCTTTTTCATTATTGATTCAACCAGATTGATTACTCCGCAATCGAACTGAAAACTAAACACACAAATAAAAACGAAATAACGACGTTTACTACGTTGGGTAATTCCCGTTTTCAAATAAAAACCATTGAATAGAATTCCCAGTGCTTAAACTATGTGTGTTACACATTTTAAACATAGAAATAATTAGATAACTGTTTTTACTGATCCAGTGAAAATTAGAAATCACAGATAGGCTTTTATTTTTCAGTGTTTTTCTGAGATTTATCTTTTCAATAGTTGTACATAATATTAAAGGGATATTGTTCTGTGTTCTTATATGGAATAAACGTTTGATATCGAATAATTTCTGGATTACACAAATTAAATTAACTCAGTCTAAATTAAGATAGCAGAAAATTTTATTTTACTCTAGTTTAGTTTTGAAGTAGTGTTTGGTTCTAACCCAAAACAGAAACGTTATTTTTTGACAACATCCTTCTTTTCCTTTTAATTTACAACTCCTTCTTGTTTATATATATATATATATATATATATATTGTCGATGTGCTGGTAGCTCCACCTGTCGTGACAACTGAACGAGGGAATCTGTTACCAAACCCAAATTTATCCGGAAAGCACACAAATAAAAGAGAATAGCATAATTTATTATGATAAATTATTCATAGTACAAAATGTAAAACTAACTTAAGAGAAAACTTTTACATATTTAAGCTATGTATGACTTGTCTATTTTAAGCGGTGAAACAAACGATTTTTATTTTTATTTTTATTTATTTATTTTTTTTTTTTGCTAATCGAAAAACGCTCACAAACGTGGATTGTTTGTTCCGTTGCATTCTTTCAGTCCCATTTTATTACTATCTTTTCAGTTATAGATAATGTGAATAACACGACGATTTTATCGGTTACGCAGTAATTACAGAAACCTGAATGTGTGACTAATCAGTAACTTATGTGAAAAGAAAAGTTAGAACTAATGAGAGAAAATTTGCTAAAATTCGTGTCAATTTTTACATGCAAATCCTGCTTTCAATGCTAGGTTCTTCAAGCAGTTTCAAAGCTCCGACATTGTTCGTATTTAAATAAGTGGGAGATTATTAAATCTACGTTATTTTTCATATCTTTTATATTTGAGCCAAGGACGCAGAGTGTTAACATTCTTTACATTATTTTCCATGGAACAATGCATTTATTTTTATAATAAAAATTAAAGAAAAAGCGCATGGACGTTAGTAGTGTTATGCACAAAAAAAAAAAAAAAAAAAAAAA